>ML778277.1:1052335-1076966 GCA_009831015.1 Picea engelmannii | reverse complement strand
CAAGGGTTTAATGGTTAAGTCTTTTACTGGGAGGGTTTGGTTTTTCTTTTGTGTTGTCCCTAGTGACCTTTAGGCTTGATGGCATGAAAGTTCCTTCTATCTTTGGCTTAGAGATCTCAGTTGATCCTGAACTGAACCTTTGTTTGAGCATTACAACCGGATCTACTCCTCTTGTGATTACTGTTACATCTTCATTGGTAGGTTGCTGTATCAGGTATGTGTTTCACCTATCTAAATTTGAATTTGCTTCAGATCTAGTTTGAATGATGTGGATCTAAAGATGTGTATGCTGTAGAATGTTTAGGCAGTTTCTTTAGATCTGAAAACTGGTTATGATATAGATCTGCTGTTGCATTTATAGATCTTCACTATTTATGATCTKMACTATTTTTCTTATGAGTTCTATAAGCTGCCACTGACTGTTACAGATCTGTCCTTCTATATGATGTTACCTCTGCTTTTAGTTTCAGATATGAGTTGAGTGTTTTAGTTCAAGATGCAGTGTTTAGATCTGTTTCTTAAATCTGAGTTTATATGCATATGTGATCAGAGCTCCGTTGTTAAGTTGCTGTAGTCTGCTTTAACTGGAATCTATCTTTGATATACAGAGCTAACTTGTCTTAATGATTGGAAAATTAAAAAGAGACTATTATTCTGCTATTTTACCCTAAAATCTAACATTTATGGCTAAAGAAGTGGTTAAAGAAGGGGCGTTTATGGCATTTTATAAGCATGTAGTGATGAAGGATGCCATACTTCTTAAGCATGTTTATGCATAAAAACATCTTTGTTAAATGGATTTTTGAACTGATAATGTAATTGGCTACTTTGAAGTAGCCTTCCATAAGCTTGCATCTGTAGAGGATGACCCACTTATCACTCTTGGAGAAAACATAAATGTTTCAATTTTCCTCTAGGTAGATGGTCCAAATCCTTGTCTTCAACTTTGTTAGTTGGAGTTTGTTAATTTTACATGTAAGATAGAAGTTATGTTCTAGCAGTGTATTCTATAAATTGCCAGTGGGGATTTGGACGATGGTTTTAAGAAACGAGGATAGGTATAGTTGTGGTGTTTGTTATTCGGTTTTTGATATAGTTCCCTTATTACCAACTCCCCAAAAAACAACTCCTGCCCTATGAACCGATGGTATGACGAGGAATGTAAGGCTCTCCACCGCCATCTTTGTCACGCACTCACCCATGTTAAACCCTCCTATCCCAACCTCAGAGCTTCCTATCGTCGTCTCCTTCGCTGCAAAAAACATGTCTTTGTTTCTAAGAGGAGACGAGACTTATGTACTTCCCTTACTCACTCCCCCAAACACTTCTCGCACACCATCCTCTCTTGCCACTCTCCCCTTCCATCCGACCTTAACCACGGATCCCTGTTCTGTCACATATCCACTCTATGATATCCCTGGGCAACCCTAATTTCAAGTTACCTCTTCGCCCTCTTCATGCTTCCTATTCTTAGACAATGACATCAGAGAGGCCGTTTGGGTGATAAGCAACAATAAAGCAACAGATGAGGAGGGTTTCCAAGTAGAGTTCTTTAAGCACGGTCTTCGAGCTCTGGTTTCTCATTTGGTTGATCTTTTCAACCATGTGGCTTGTACAGGTTTTCCATCGGCATGGTCACATCACATTATTCACTCGATATAGAAATCAGGCCCCAGCTCGGATCCCAACAACTACAGGACGATCATGGTTGGCCACATGTTCTTGATGCTTTGTGCTACATTTCTCCACATGAAACTCTCTAGTGAGCTTGGGCAAAGCTAGGGGACATGTAGTATTTCGATTCACTCATCAAACCATTGATCACATATTTACCCTCCGGGCCATCATTGAGGAGGCACGTCATTGTTCTTCGAAAGTCTACCGCTGCTTTGTAGATTTTCAGAAAGCTTTTGACTCCGTCGAGAAGCCTTGTTCCAGAGGCTTAGAGACATTGGCATTTCCCAAACCGTATTGACTGCCATCATGCACCTATATGGGTCGGTCCTTGGTGTCTTCGCATAGTTTGTGGGATGCCCGATTTCATCAGGAGTACCATTGGGGTTAAACAGGGTTGCCCCCTGCCCCCCACCTTGTTTGGGATTTACATTGATGTGTTGGAGAGTAGAGACCTTTCTTCATGAGCATATCCAGGATAGTGATGGGTGCCTTTTCCACTAAGTTTTGGTGTCCATCCTACTCTTTGCTGATGACGTGGTCCTCTTAACATCATCTGTAGAGGGGCTAGGATGCCTTAGCTCTCTTTTGCGATATTCGGTCGTTGACAGTCAACTTGGGTAAAACCAAGGTTATGATATTCAACGGGGTCAAGAAGACGACGAACCTTCATTTCTTCTTCAAAGGGGAGGAGATTGAGATCATCGACACCTACACATACTTGGGGGTGCAATTCTCAAGACCTCGCTTCAGTTTGAGATCGACTCTCCAACCTTGGATCAACAAGGGATACAGATCCTTAGCCCTTCTCTAGAGATAGTGCTTTTGACACCATTTTCAGGACATCTCATCCAAGATGTCTCTCATAGACTCCCTTATCTGACCCATTATTCTCTATGGCTCAGAGATTTGGGGCCTTCTTTACTTGAGTCTGATTGAGCCTTAGCTGAGAGAGTCCAAACCCTTCTCCTCCGACGCATCATTAGATGCAAGGAGACAATCCCTCAACACATCATCCTAGCAGAGTTTGGGGCCCGACCCTTCTGACTTGAGACAATGTTCAGATTGGTATCTTTTCTACATCACATTCGGAGCTTCGTTCACCCAATGAAGAGGCACGACCGACACCCATACTTGGCCTATTGTTCTTCAAAGACCATTGCCCTCTCTAGTCCTTTGGGTCAGGCCTGAGGTTGGTTCATAGGGGTTTCAAATCTTTTAGAGTCCGTGGGAATTCAAATGGATCATCTCCCCTCGTTTAGGTATTCCTTAGATGCACCTCTCCACATCCTACCTACCAGACAAGATCATGGATGACATTTACAGGCAATTTATCTAGATCACTTGGGTTAACTGTCAGGGTGGGTTACACCCAAAGATGGCCCTTCCATGCTGAGCACTTCTTAGAGCTTAGAGACGGGCTCATTGTTCGACCACAGTACACAATTTGTGTTGTTGTTTGTAGCATCGAACAGGTACTTCCACATCGTTTTTGTGTCTGACATGTGAAAGTCGTCCTTTATGACTCTCAAGACTTAGGAGATTCACTTTAATAAAGTGATTATTAAAGTGAATGGCTTTTTGTAATTAATGGAGTTTAATTTAATTAATTAAACTCATTAATTTAATGGAGTTTAATTTAATTAATTAATTATTAAAGTTAATGGCTTTTTGTAATTAAGTATTTGGCATTAGTGAGTTAAATTAATTATTAGCCATTAGATCATAAAGTGAAGGTGAGATCTAATCTCAACCATTGATCACTTTGAGAATCCAGGGTTTTGGATTTAGGGTGAACTCAAGATTATAAAAGGTAGTCTAGGTGAGAGGAGGAGACACATAAAGAATGAGATAGGAGATCTCATTTATTGGGTGGAGAAGGACTTTCATCCAAGTGCGTAGGGGCAGGGTCCGAGGAAAGGAGCAAGGGGTAGCAAAGGAGTAGCAACTACCAAGATGGAAGGATAGATCTCGAGGTGTGATAGGCTAGGCTGTTTTGCTGTTTTGTTATTATTCCTCAGGTGGACCATTATCCCAGGATGAGAGCGCAGATTTTATCTCAATAAAATCAACAAGGTACTGATTTTCCCTTAGGGGTTTTTACAGGGGTATTTACCTAGAGAATTACTTGTGCAAATGTGTATGGTTTCTTGTTGTGCTTCCCCTGATTTATTTATTTAGATCGTTAAAACTCAGCCGTGATTTTATTCAGTAAATTTTGCTTAATAAGTTTATTACTGCAAGGATTCGCTAGGAAGTAAATTGTCGGGTGTTGGGTTACCGAAATTTAACACTTCACCATTGGATGCACACTCTTTGCATTCCCTTAGGCGAGTTCAAAGTGAGTTCTCATAGACTTCATGTCGAGAAGATCACCAGATCGATTGATCAGACAAGATTTGCCAACTAAGCCATCTATAGGAGGTCGAGACTGAGGAGCACTTCATCTTTCATTGCCCCATTTACTGTGAGATTAGCGGGAGGTTCCGATGATTATTCAGGGGGACTTAGGCCCTCACTGGTTTCTTTAGATATGCTTGGATTTATACATGTAGGGTGCCCTCAGGCTCCGAGCCCATTTTCTTTAGCTCTTACTAAATTAGACTCTACCTAGTGGATCACTTCCTTCTTCACGGTGGTACACTTAGGAAGTGGCACTAAGAGACAGATAGACATCCTCACAGCTACAGACTCCATATTAGTGTGGACCCGTGGGACCTTCCCCCATCGCACAAGATTTCAATGACATGACCATATTAGATCCCTCCCCATGAGGCAAACAAGATTCTCCAAGTCTAAGTGGCATACTACCTCTTCTAGACAGTAGTAGTCGGCGATCCAGACATCCTACCAATTCTCCCTTTGGACATTGTACTATACTGAGCTTTCTTCATTCAACCTTGGATGTTAGGAGAGATGGGTCTATTCCATGACAGACCTACCGCATTACTTTTGGTTCTTCTTATCCCTGGATATTCTCTTCCTATACATCCCCACCCTAGAGCGGGTTTCTGAGCTTGGAGTCTAGGGTTGTTCATACCTCAACTTAGATCTTACTTTACCTTACTCTACTTTATTTTCTGCATATTGCCTTTTATAGGAGACCTTGTGGTACTCTTCCTTTGTAATGACATTATTGTACTCAAGAGTCCCTTTGAACTACTTTTGTTGTTACTAGTTGAACATTAATGAAATCATCTATATTATCTTATCTAGAGTTTAGCATGGAGTATGCAAGGGATGCACACTTGGTAAGCATGCCGAGGCTGCTTTCTCAATTAGCGAACATAAGTCTAAGGAGATTCTAGACCTAGTACATTCGGATATTTGTGGACTAATGTCAGTAACATCAATTTCAGGAAGCATGTACTATGTTTTCTTCATTGATGACTTCTCTTGCAAAACTTGGATCTACTTCCTAAAGATCAAGGATGAGGTGTTTAGCAGGTTTTAGTAGTTCAAAGCTCTAGTTGAAAACCATACAGGGAAGAAGATCAAAGTCTTGAGATCGGACAATGGGGGTAGGTATACCTCAAAGATTTTGAGGGTTTTTGCAAGGGGGCAAGAATCAAGAGGGAGTTGACTGTTCCGTACAACACACAATAGAATGGGGTTGCAGAGCGACAAAATTGATCCATAATCGGGGCTGCTAAGGTCATAATTCATAACTAGTGCTTGCAGATGTTTCTTTGTGCAGAGGCATGCAAAACAACAATCTACATCCAAAACCAATATCCTCGCAGGATCTTGGAGGATAAGACACTAGAGGAGGCATTCGTTGCTGTACAACCATAGGTGAGTTATTTCTGCATTGTTGACTGTCCAATTTATATCTAAGTTGCATGAAACGTGGAAATGTGTACGAGTTTTTGAAATGGGAATGCTTGGGAACGTGTACGAGTTTTTGAAATGGGAATGCTTGGAAACGAGACCCCCCCAAAATGGGTACGTGGGGGAAACACGATATATAAAAAATAAAGAATATAGATATATAGTTTTTTTTAAATAACTCATTATCTTACAAGAAAATAAGAATGATACACATAAATGACATTTTAAAAGGATAGATGATTACATGATGCAAAATCTCATAGCTTGGTAGTCTTGACTAATGCCAATGCCATACCCTCATACATGATAGAATCTAGTGGAAACACTACAATCCTGCCAATCCTAAAATTCTAAAAACTATTAACTTTGTTGAACTTTGAATGGGATATGAAATTCTACTTTCTCCATAGGAAGTCTGATGAGGTTGGAATCACTCTCGAACATCTTGAAAGGATTAGTGGTAATGTTAATAAAGGAGAATCTCAACTTTTACTTTAAGAATTTAATATTACCATTAATTACCAAGGTCTCAAACTTCTCAAAGCTTAATCACATATCTTTGTTTTGTCTTATAGGTTTGTTGGCATAGACATGGTGACATTTTTCAACGGGTCCCATGCCCTTCTCGACACTTAGGTCAGCCTAGAAAGTTCCAAAAAGTGCTCGAAACATCGCTAAAAATGACCAAAATGTCACGGATTGCGCCGTACAGTATTGTCGATGACATTTCCAAGGTGTTTAATCCCGTTTTGGCATTTCGGGTACTGGTATGCCAGTTGGGCGACATTTCCTGCAACATAGATTTATATCCATGTACTAGTAGAAAAGAGGACTAAGTTGGAACCCTCCAACAAGAAGGGTTTATTTGTAGGTTACAATGAGACTTCAAAGGCTTGTAGAGTCTATATTCCAACTAGAGGAAGATAGTGGTAAGAAGGGATGTAAAGTTTGAGGAAGACTTTGTATCCAGGAAGTCCCATGAGCCTATTCCAATGATAGATGATGAGGAGCAGGAAGCTATGATCGCTAAGCTAGGGTCACTAGTGACTTCTAGAGGAACACAATAGCTTTCAGGTGAGGAGGACAAGATAATAGCCCCTTCCACTTAGCTTAGGAGTATGTTGAGGCTCTGAGGAGCACATTATAGAGAGCAAACCTCCGAAGAAGTTTTCAGACTACATGGCATTGACGAGTAACATTATAGATTTTGAGCCTTCTCGTTTTTAGGAGGCAACAAACAAACAATTATGGTGGGATGCCATGGTGGAGGAGTATACCTCTATTATGAAGAATGATGTTTGGGACATAGTGCCAAGACCAGAGGGGAAACCAATAGTGGCTTCCAAGTGGCTCTACAAGATCAAACATGCATCAGATGGCAACATTGAGAAGTCCAAAGTGAGGCTCGTGGCGAGAGGGTTCTCCCAAAAAGAGGGAGTTTTCTATGAGGAGACATTTGCTCTAGTCATCATGTACACTTCCATTATAGTTATGTCCTTAGCTTCATTTATGGGATGGAGGATACATCAGATGGATTTGAAGTCAAATTTCCTTAATGGGATTGCTATCCCCACTTTTAGGGATAACTAGGAGATTATGTCTCAAGGCCCACAAGTCCTAGACATGGAGTACCGAGAGCCAGATCGACTTAGGCATGGCCCTGGAGGGCCCATCTTTTCTCCCTTTCAGTGCCTCTACTTTTCCAGTAGCAACGACATCCATCACCATCGGCTTGGTCTTGTGTCAGAGATGGTTCTTGCTCCATGATGTAATGAGTCCGGGTATCATGGTATGTGTCACTCTGATCCTCAAAACCTTTGAATATGTGCATTTAATTCCATTTGTTTCTAACGAATGCTTGGATCTTATACTTGTCCACTTGACCATGTTTGGGGGGAATGACAGGATGCCCTAGCAAGCCTGTGTCCATAGGTTTTGGTTTGCCATTGGGGGGATTTCTGAAAAAAGTCATCATCTGCTCCCGTCATATCACCACTTTTCATCTTGCTTCCCGCTCATCTACCCCATTCCACTTGTTCGGGCATTGGGTTGGCCAATCATTCAAGGGTTGCACCTTGCCTTGTGTGAAGAAGGGGCTAAAGGCCCAGAAGGTAAAAGCAAGCTAGCAAAAGATAAAAGCCTAAAAAATAAAACCTCTAGATGCTTTGCCCAGGGATACCCGAGAAAGTAGTAAAAGGCTTCTCAACAAGAAACAAGAGGGACCCATAAAAATAATAAAGCAAGACCTAGTCAGAGGATAGGGGGTCTCATCACGAGCTAGCCTATTAGGTCCATGGGTACCTAGCAGTATGGCACTACTAGCAGCTGGTTACCACGTCAGGGTAGTGACTCTTGGTTGCATGGCCAAGAGAAAGGGGGTCTCATCACGAGCCAACCTTCTCATTTTTGTGAAAGTACTTGTGGGTAACGTTGCCACCAGTGGTCACCACGCCAGGGCAGTGTCCCCTGATTAGCTTCTTGAAGAAAAAGCAATAAGAATAAAGAATAAAAGGCATGAATGGGCTTGGAAACAATTGCATCCAGGACAAGTGCAACTCGCCTTCTACAAAGGCACCCACAGGTTAAGCTCTGCATTCCCCTGCTTTCACTGCACCCACTGTTAGGACATCCCTTATCCACATCACCCACTTGCATGACTTAGATTTAGTCTTTTCCGGGAACCTTCCTTCTCTAGTGGACACTAGCCCAATAGGACGCCCTGTCACTTTCCCCAAACTTGTATTGCAGACTTGTATAATGTCTTTGATCATTTAACTGGGGTAATAGGGGTTTTATGCACATGTTTGATAATATTGATGATGAGATGTGATTGACATTGTTGTGATCCCTGTGACTTATGAGCCCATGGAGGGCGTAGCTGTTGATGTGCAGGATCATGCCCGACGGATAGGTACCATGTTGGACAGGTACACATGGGGAGATGATCAGTTTGGACCTCCATGGGGCTGAAGAGCCCACACGATGGATGCTGAGACCCCAACAAGGGGCAGAGATAGGGCAGAGCGTTTGTACCAGGGAAGAGCAGAAGAATCCACCAGAGGCAACTGAGCAGACCTGTACCTAAGGGGGTTGAGCCCTCTTCACAGGAACGTTGGCCTTGGAAAGCCCGAGACGTCTCCCAGGATACACATGACGTCACCCAGCAGTATGGACGTTTTGGGAGGCAGCTTTGGCAGTTTTGGCACATGTGGCAGCATGGAGAAGCCCAAGGAGGGCTAACGTTTCACTCTAGGAGGCTGCATTTGCCCTAAAAGGGGCTAACGTCACCCTAGGAAGGGGATGACGTCTCTCTATTGCTGGATTAGGGTTTAATTTTAAGACATTTTATGCAGAGCAGTATGATTTTGGTATTTTGGCCTTGTTGGCCTTTTTATGACCTAAAATGTAATTTAGGTCATTGCTACTGTATAAATTGAGGGTTTTTATCTTCATTTTTTCAAAGAATCTTTCACTCACTCATTAGTGAGGTCTGAAATTTGTGCCATCTTTGGAGTTATTGGCTGAAATTGTGAGTTGCACTTGTTGAAGGAAGACTTTTTCTTGGCATTTTGGCATTTGTCTTGGTGGAAGGTATTACAACCAGGGTTTTGCTATGTTATTTCTTGGTTAAATGTAAGTGAATTTCTGCAAAACTTCTTGATTGAATGGTTGTAGTGTTATTTTCTTGCATTTATTATTATAATTTGCTGAATCAAACCCTAGGTGACAAGCACACATTGAAGGTCCTTGTCTCATGTCCCTACCAAGGTTTTAAGCCATTTTATTTGCTAAAATTAGATAGAGCCTTGCCTTAGCAACACTCTATTCTTTCTTTCTAGCCATTTGATTTGTTGAAGGGGATAGAGCCTTGCCATAGCAACACTCCATCCATCTTCTTCTTGCTAGCCGTTTTTCCTATTTGTTGAGCTAAGAAGGAGAAAACGCACCAAGGCCTAGTTTCCCTACACCTTGGTGAGCCGATTTTCCCTAGGGTTTGCCTAGTAAAGCCTTGCTTTAGCAACACGTTGCTTACAAACCCTCTTGTCTTACCTCTTATCAACCATTATTTAATCTAGTCGTTGCCATTAGGCTAAGGAAGGAGGAGAGAGCATCGAGGCCTAGGTTTTCTACACCAAAGTGAGCCTCTCTCCCCTAGGGTTTCATCCTTGAGGCCTTGCCATAGCAACACCTCAAGGTGTAACTCTCTACTCCTTAGTTTTACCATTATCACTTGATCCTTCAGCTTTTGCGTCCTCCTTTTGACTCCATATACCCTAGGAACGCACTGATCTAAGCCACATGTGTTGAGTAACTTGATCCTACAAACTTCTAAAACTTTTGAAAAAACCCTAACCATACTAACCCTAGCCTAGACTAATTCTACTAACCCTAGTGCTGTCGTCATCTTTTTTGTGCCATAAACACCTATGTGCAACATCTATTTGTCTTTAAGCAATTGAATGATCAGCTAAAGCGTTGCTTCAAGTATTGTTACATTAATGATTAATTGCCATTGTTTATTGTGAAGTGCCTTTAACATTCATTGAGAAGTAATATATATATATATATATATATATATATATATTGTAATCATTGCTATCTTGTAGACATTGATTTACTTCATCAATTATTTCTCAATTGCTTATTATCATTGATTATATGAAGTACTAACCAGCAAGCAAGCTTGCACATATAGTTTTATTGTTGCTTTGTCTCGGGCAAGTGATCTTATTGGTTATTACTTTCGATTATCTTTATTGGCTATAAGCCGTACTTTCTGATCATGTGGTGACTTGTGAGGGGGATTATTATCACTTAGCCTTGCTAAAACCTTTTGCCTTCTCAAAACCCCAGGTCACCGGGACGTCTCCCTTGGGCCTTACCTCCCTAAATAGAAAAAACCTTCCCATCGAGGTGACAGTGGGTGGGATTGGTTCAGTTATGCCAATTTGATCTCTTTTCATCCGTCTTCTATCCTAACTACAAACTGTGCGATAACAGGGATCATTGAGGAATAAGTCTACATAGAGAAAGCCTCAGGGCTTTGAGTTAAATGGCAAGGAGTCCCATGTTTGCAGTTTTAAGAAAGTCTTGTATTGACTCAAGCAAGCACTGAGAGCATGGTATTCTAGGATAGATGGATATCTGTAGAGTATGTGCTTCACCAAAAGCGAAGTAGATCCTAACTTATATTAAATATTTGTTAGGACTGATCTGCTCATTTTGGTGTTGTATGTAGATGGCTTGTTTCTTACAGGTGCAGAGAAGCTCGTTGTAAGGTGCAAAGCGGATATGGCAATTGAGTTTGAGATGAAGGACATTGATATGATGCATTACTTCTTGGGTTTGGAGGTTTGGTAGAGATCGAGGAGATTTTCCTTGGGCAGGGTAAGTATGCAACTGAGATCCTAAAGCGACTTTTGATGGAGGATTGCAAACCTATGGCCACACCCATGAACAATAAATTGAAGAAGGTGACGACTTTAGATTTATAGTTGGTGGATCCCACATTGTATAGGCAGTTAATAGGTTACTTAATGTATATGGTCAACACCAGACTAAATATATGTTTTTGTAGTGAACACTTTGAGTCAGTTCATGGTGGAACCAAGGCAAGAGCATTGGATAGTAGCAAAACACGTGCTTAGATATTTGAGGGGCACAATGGAGTATGGTTTGAGATATCTTGGAGATGGTGAAGTGATTCTGCGAGGGTATTCAGACTCAGATTGGGCAGGTGGTTCAGTAAATAGGAAGAGCACCACATGGTGCTGCTTTAGCTTGGGATCATCGATGATAACCTGGTTCAGTAGGAAGTATACTTCTGTGGCACCTAACTTAGTAGAGGTAGAATACATGGCATCCAATATTGCTGGTTGTGAGGCCATCTAGCTTTGCAAGTTACTTGCAGGATTGTTTGATCAACTAAGTCACTTGACACGAGGACACACAAATACGAATATCCGACACGTGACACAACGACCCTGGAAACATGACACGAAGGACACATTATATATATAATAAATTTATATATAGAATTATGAATTACACATACAAAAATGAAAAGTTAAAACTTTAAACATTTACATGATGATGATACAAATTCAATCATACAATTAGAGTCTAGTGTTAGTTTTTGTAGCTCAGAGGTACTTCTGCATTGGTAGTGCCTAGCATGCAGAAGTGATCGAGCAAAAGTCTCTCTCTAGTGACTTGACTTTATGAAGTGATTTTATATAGTTAAGTGGGGTCTTTTATTATTCAATGGGTAAAAGTGACTTTATAAAGTTTGGGTCACTTAAGTGATTTAAGTGAACTCAATGAAAGATTAAGTCACGTCCATTGATCTTGTTGAGTAAGATTGAATATGAGCCATTGAGATCTAGGGTTTGGGCAATTACTTATTAATGAGTAAATAAAATGAGCTATTGAGAGAGATGGGACATACTTTTCAAGGAGAGCTTGAGAGGGAAAGTGAAGAGACACTTTTTCCAAGATAAATTGAGTTGAAAGGAAAGAGGGGCAGCGAGAGGGGTGTATATATCAAGGGAAAGAAGGAGCACACAACCCAAGGAAAGGTTCAGTATTTATGAACAGTCCATACAATTGCTAAAGGAGGGTTGCACAACATTTATTGCTGGCAGTACAACAAGAGTAAGAGCACAAAAATTGAGGCTGGGTCTTGGCACACTTTTCTAGGTGTTTTTGTTGCTGGAAAATCCATACAGCAGGGTACCGTACTGTAAAACAAATCTAGGCACAAAAATCGAGGTCGTATTGCTTTTTTTTTTGTTGTACTGGATCATACAGAGTTGTACATGCACATAAAACATAACGACAAACTAGGCAAGCAAATCGAGGTCGTGTTGGCACAGATTTTGAGATAACTACTGTTGTAATTAATGCTGAAAAGATTGCTGTTGTAAACTCAAAAATATTTTTCCTGCTAGCTCAATAAAAGCATCTCTCCTTGGATGGTTTTCCCTTTTGAGGTTTTTCTAGGGGCATTACCCATAAATTTTTGTGTCAAATGTATGAATGAATGTTGTCTACTGTTTTTTATTTTCATTGCTGATTTCTAGATTATTGAGTCATTTGTATTTCTGCTCATAGTTTCAGTTGAATGCATGTGTTAACTTGCATTATTGGTGAATGACTATTGGAGGTTGAAATCTTATTGTTGAGTAAGTGTTTGTCTAATAAAATTCAATATGGTATCAGAGCTTGGGATTTGAGTTTCAGTGGACAGAGTTTGGCACATGGATAGCAGTGATTTGCAGGGGTTTTTGCTTGGAAGAAAGAAGGGAAAAAGGGTCTTTGTCAGTTGGACAAGGATGACTTCCAGTCTTAGTTACGAGGATAGGTTGGAGGGGATCTCCAACTACTTGCAGTGGAAGGTAAGGATAGTTGTTCTCAGGGAGAACAAGTTGTGGGCATTTGTGATTACCATAGTGGTAGTGCCTTCATTAGATCCCATTGCCCTAGACCTCCATGAGGTGAAGGAAGCAAGGGCGCAGAGGATAATCTTGGATGGAGTGAGAGACCACCTGATTCCACATTTGGATGAGAAGCTGACAACCAAGGAGATGTGGGATGCACTAATAAACTTGTACGAGAACAAGAATGAGAAGAGGAAGATGGCCCTAAGGGACAAGCTCCACAACACTAGGATGGCCAAGGAGAGAGTGTGGCATCCTATCTCACCAGGCTTAGACAGGTGAAGGATGAATTGGCAACTGTAGGGGAGATTATTCCAGACTCCGAGTTGGTGCGCATAGCCCTCAAGGGATTCACCAAAGAGTGGGATGTTTTCATGAAGTGTGTGGTGGGGAGAGAGATGCTCCCAGATTGGAGTAGACTATGGGATGACTTTACTCAGGAGGAGATCCAGGAGGGTTCTCATCAGGAGAAGACAGAGGGTGGTGCAAACGAGGAGAATGTTGTTCTTGTGGGAAAGAGCAAAGACAAGAAGAAGGACATGAGCAAAGTGAAATGCTTTGCATGTCATAAGATTGGCCACTACGCTAGTCAATGTCTGAACAAGAAGAAGAGCAAGAAGGAACCAGAAGTATCAACATCAACTGAGGTTGCTGAGTTTACTGAGAAGTTTGAGAATAATTTTTCTCTGATGACTGGTCTTTCAGGTAGTGGTAGTGCAGAGTTTGGGGACATTGGAGTGTGGTTTGTGGACAATGGTGCATCTCAGCATATGATGATGATGAGGCCTGTATTCCTCAGTTTTTTAGAGATAGATTCAAATTGCTATGTGGGTTGTGGCGCTAGCACTAAACATGTAGTGAAAGAGGTTGGATGCGTGAGATTCCAGTCGAGATTTTCTAGAGTTGGCCAAAGTGTTGGTTGTCCCAGAGCCGATAATAAATTTGCTCTTAGTGTCAGCTTTGGAGGTTGATGGATGTGGAGTTGATTCTTCCGTGGAAAGGTGTTTCTGTATCCAGAGGTAGCTATTTCAGACACAACTCTATTGCTTGGTGTCCAACATGAGAGGTTATGCAGGTTGTTGGGACAACCTATGGTTGGATCCAGTGGATTCTTGGATTCAGAATCCATGTCAGTGTCAGAGAGTGAGTAGGTTGCTCGAAAGAGTGAGTTGATAACGTGGACTCAAGCCTCTTCCAGTACTCTCAAAGGACTCAACTGGTATGAGGTGACACAATTGGATGCTTAGGAGAGTGAGGAGACTCCTAGGAACATGTCTTGGATGGACAGATCTCCAGATCATAGTTTAGTGTAGGTAACAACATGGGTTTCTAGTTCAGAGGGAACAAAGGCTTCTAGTTCAGAGGGAGCAACTACAACAACATATGAGATGATGGGGTTGGAGACAGATTCTGATGGAGTTTCCAGAAGTACCTACCTCGCAAAGAGGGACTATTAGTTTTTGTAGCTCGGAGGTACTTTTGCATTGACGGTGCCCAACATGCAGAAGTGACCCAGCAAAAGTCTCTCTCTAGTGACTTGACTTTATAAAGTGATTTTATAAAGTTAAGTGGGGTCTTTTATTATTTAATGGGTAAAAGTGACTTAATAAAGTTTGGGTTACTTAAGTGATTTAAGTGAACTCAATGAAAGATTAAGTCACATCTGTTGATCTTGTCGAGCAAGATTGAATCTCAGCCATTGAGATCTAGGGTTAGGGCAATTACTCATTAATGAGTAAATAAAAGGAGCTATTGAGAGAGATGGGTCACACTTTTCAAGGAGGGCTTGAGAGGGAAAGTGAAGAGACACTTTTTCCAAGAGAGATTGAGTTGAAAGGAAAGAGGGGCAGCAAGAGTGGGGCGCATATCTCAAGGGAAAGAGAGGGCACACATCCCAAGGAAAGGTTCAACATTTATGAACAATCTGTACAATTGCTAAAGGAGGGCCGTACAACAAGAGTAAGAGCACAAAATTTGAGGCTGGGTCTTGGCATGATTTTCTAGGTGTTTTTGTTGCTGGAAAATCCGTACAGCAGGGCACAAAAATTGAGGCCGTACTGCTGTATTTTTTCTGCTGTACTGGGTTGTATAGGCACAGAAAGCGAGACAACAAGCTGGGCATGGAAAACAAGGTGTTGGCACTGATTTCGAGATAAGTACTGCTGTAATTAATGCAGAAAAGATTGCTGTTGTAAACTCAAAAATATTTTTCCTATGAGCTCAATAAAATAATCTCTCCTTGGTTGGTTTTCCCTTTGGGGTTTTCCTAGGGGCATTGCCTGGAAATTTGTGTCAAATGTGTGAATGAATGCTGCCTATTGTTCATTTATTTTCGTTGCTGATTTTCAGATTGCTTAATCATTTGTATTTCTGCTCACGGTTCCAATTGAATGCTTGTGTTAACTTGCATTATTGGCTAAGTCACATGGTTCGGGTTCGAGTTTGGGTTCGGCAACGATTAGGTTCGATTTAGGTTCGAATTTTTCAATAAGGTTCGGATGAGGTTCGACTTTAGGTTCGACTATATATATTGAACCCTAATGAAACCTCATCCCAAACCTCAATAATATTCTCCTTCAAATTCGTTCGAAGGTTCGAATTTGGGCACACATTCAAGTTCGTTTAGGTTCGGCATTAGGTTCGACGAACCTTGAGATTCGTCGAATTTCGAACCTCAAGGTTTAGGTTCGGCGAAGCCTGTCACATAGATTATTGGTGAATGACTATTGGAGGTTGAAATCTTATTGTTGACTAAGTGTTTGTCTAGTAAAATTCAACATCTAGTACTACATCAATGATGATAATTGATAAATATTAAAATCATAATGACAAACATTGAAACACACAAGAAATTTGAAACATAAACTGTAGGTTTCTAATCAAGTCATCAAAATCAAAATGTGTTACATAGACAATGACTCTTGAGTCATTGCTACAACCTACATGCTACTATAGGTGGGAATGCCAGTGGAAAATACAAAATAAGATAGATACTAGAATTGTAGATGAAAGAATCCCATAGCATGAGACTGTTAGTAGTCCTTCGACTCCATGTCATTATTATCAAAATCAATGCCATCGCCATTGTTCTCTCCCCCAACCTTCAGCTCCTCTACATGATCATCCAATCCAATCTGTGGAACTGGATCTGCTGCTGTGGAGGACGACCCCTCAAGAGGAATATCATCCTCAAAAGTGATTGGCTCTAGCACTGGGTCATTAAGATCCTTGTTGGCCAATGCCAACTCACCATTGTTGTCTACACCCATATCACCAGGAAACACATCCCACATTTTTTTCTTTCCCTTCAGCCAATTGTCCCTCTGCCTGTAAATAAGATGAAGATTGGTGTGCACATACACCATTGTCTCTGCCCTGGACTGCTCAAGCCTGCTCTTCTTCAAATTGTACAAATTCCCATATGTGCTCCAATTCTTCTCACAACAAGAGGATGAAGTAACCTGAGAGAGGATCCTCATGGCTAACTATTGCAGAGGAGGGCTTGCTGCCCCATGAGTTGCCCACCAAGCATAGGGATTCTTAGCCCCCTTGTCTCTGAGCACATCATAGCTGGAAAATCTCCCGTTGGCAGTGGAAAACTCTACAAAGCCCGCCTCCACCTCATCAGGGGATGCTCTATCTTGATATAGCCATCTAAATGCTTCCTTCCTCCCTTCTGAAAGCTCATGATCCGTGTGAGGAGGGAATCTGCGTGAAGTCTCACCATTGAGCCACTCACTGCTGTAGTGTTTGGGATTCAATGAGCGAGCCAAGCAATGCAAAGGTGTGCAATTCGTATTCCACCTGTTGATAAGAATATCTTGTATGGCGGTGAAAAAGATCTTTGGTGGTGTCCTATACTCATGGGACTCATTCTATAAAATAATGGTCTTCACAGACTCAATCATGGAATCCCACCCACGATAAACCTCTCCTAGGATGGGCTTGTATGTGTTTGAAAATCGTAACAAAGAGATGATAGGGTCCATGATCTTAATGGTAAGATCTACCCTCTCCCACCAAGCATCATCTAACATTGTATCCTTGACCTTTTTTGAAGAAGCTTGATCCGTCTTTCTCTAAAAAGACCAAAACTCTAAAATAACCATGAACCCAAGAGCGGGCTTGACCTACCTCAACCTCTTAAGCATGATGAATGAGGAGGAAAAACCACACATTTGCAATCTTCAACAATAATAGATGTGTGTACTTTTTATAGATTGTGAGGGCATTGGTATGGTTGACTTGCATCCTCAACAAGACTTCCGATCCATGTCACATCCGAAGCAATGGATTTAAGTGCTAAATTCAAGGAATGAACAATGTAAGGTGTCCAAAATATTTGTGGATATTTAGCTTCCACAACCATGCCACCAGCCTTGCAAACAGGTGCATTATCTGTAATAATTTGCACACAAGAATCAACACCTACATCAATAACTTTAATGAACAACTCACCCATAAAGTGTGAATCCTTGGATTTTCCAAGAGCATCCACTGCTTTCAAGAAGAGTGGTCCATTCAAGGAAGACACCATGAAGTTGATGAGTGGATGACATGTTGCATCTGTCCATCCATCTGAAACAATACTAACACCATATGAGGGCCAAGCTTCTTTAATAGGCTCTAGCATTTTATCCACTTGCCTCTTGGCCTTAACCAACAATGTGGTTCTAAGCTTCTCTGAACTAGGAGGCATGTACCTTGTTGGAGCCCCTTGAGCTAGACCTCGACACATCTCAATAAACAAAGGAGACCGTGCGACAATAAATGAGATGAAGTCGAGATAGAAAAAATACCAAATTGTAAGATCCAACTCATCTCACTTCTCTTGCTGAAATATCTTGTCCATTGGATCCATCACGGGCCTCTTTTTTGTTGTTGCACTCCCACCCCCAAATGGGTAATTGCTAGATGTTTTCCTCAAGAATGGAAGAGGATCCTCATTCTTGGGTCTCTTAGATGATGCTGCCACGATCCCTTCGCCAACATGGGCCTCTCTTTCAAATCCCCTTCGTTTGGATTCATTCAGTCCTTGACATGGTCCAAGTCCACAAGTGTGCCCAACAAATGGCCCCTTACTCAGAAGTAGGTGCTCGTAAATTGATTCTTGCAAAAATTACATGTCCCAAGAATATTACCTTCCCCCCTTCAATTTGGATCCAGGCCCTTGATGTCTTGCTACATACTTCCACAATGGATACTTCGAATCTTGAGCTTGCTGTCTTGCGAAAATAGTGTTTTTTTTTAGCACTTAAAATTGTCGCTGCAACCCCACTTCCAACAGAAGGAATATTAGCTGAACATTTTGAAAATGAAGGAGAGGGGACAACATTAGTGGACAAATCCCTCCCTTTCTTTTGCTCTCTTCCAACTGCCCTTGATGATTGAGCCATGGCTGCTCTGCTGTAACAAACTTCTTTCCCTTAGATTGTTGTTGTAGGAAAAAAATTGAAGAATGGTGGACAAATCCACTTGCCTTGGCACTCCAAATCACTTCTCACACTCCACTAAAGCCTTTTGCTGCACTCCAATCGCTTTCTTCTCCAACCCGTGACACAAATGAGCCAAAAACAAAGTGAAAAATTGCTTTTAAGAGCCTCGAGCCATCCTTTTTGAGGGACACATGTCCGATTTTCGTGACAAGGTTTTTGGAAGTGTACACGATTGCATCGTATCTCGTGAACATGACACGATGCAACTTCGTGTTTGACACAAATTGGGATGAATCGTGTCCAACACACTCGACACACGACACAAAAAGGGTTTAGGACGTGTCAGGTAACTTAGTTTATCGGGAGTTGGACCCCACAGTCATTTACTGTGATAATTGTAGTTGTATCAAACTCTTTGCGAATCCAGTGTTTCATGATAGGTCTAAGCACATAGAGATCATATATCACTTCATACGAGACAAGATTCAAAAGGGAGCAGGAGAAGCTCCAATATATTCCCACAGACCAATAGGTCGTTGATATTCTGACCAAGCCCTTAGCAAAAGGGAAGTTTCAAGCATTTATACATAGACTTGGATTGGTGTAGAATTCCTTCCTCGCCAAGAGGGAGTGTTGAGAGATGTATCTTGAGAATGAACTTCTTGCACAGGTTCAGTGGGAACATGCAGGAAGGAGATCCTTTCTGCAAACAGATTAAAGATTGCTTAAATAATAAACAATGATTTAATGGGAAAGCTACAACAGATCCTCTGCTGTTCATAAATCCATCAATCAATGGCAGCTATGATCTTCAAAACCTGCAATATATTCAAGCAAGAGGATGACAAGAGAAATGGAAAACAAAGAATACACTCTAATAAACAACTCTCATGAATCTTTAATGGCAGAAATGCTTGATTACAAACAGGCCCTTAGGCTTACAAATGAGCAACTAAAATGCTCCTCCAACTCTCTCCTCTCTTGGATCATGAATCCAACTATTTCCTCAACAAAACAACTCCTATATATAGTGTATCATCCTTCCTATGCTAAAGAGGTCGAATCCCAAGTGGTTGCATTGGATTCCCTTTTTCTCTAGGAGCTTTTACAACAAGGTGAAACAAAAAATCCACCTAACTCCTATTTTATTGGATCTTGTCTATTGTGATAAATGCTTTTTGAAACAGGTCATGTTGCTTGATCTGGTGATAGAACACATGTCCCTCATGTCCAACTACCTCCTAGGAAACCATTCAAACCCCCTCAGACAGGTGGCATTCCTCCTACAACTTAGGTTTATCAAACTGTTAGAGTTCACATCGTCTTTGACAACATGCGCTGTAGACTTTATTGTAGGTGATGATTTCAATTTTTCTCCCAAACGACGAACTGGGTCAGGTTGATTTTTTGTCAGCAAGTCCATGATATTATGATTCATCTCCTCAAAAAATTTCAGAAGAACTCAAATCGACATATAAATGTTATGATGAAATAATGACTCTACTGTGTACTAATTTGTTGCAAACTGTCCCAAAATACCAGTTCACAATGCCTTTGACAACATCTGCTGCGAACTTTACTGTAGGTGCATGTTTACCTCCAAAATGATTCGAAACTTTAAAACTTGCATAAGAAGTTGGGAAAACCCTTTCAGAGCCTGCTACAAACCTCTTGAAACATGAATTAACCTTGGAGAAATCATATGAAAATGCTAAATTTAGCTCAAGACCCAAAATTATCACTTAAGTTGTAATTGTATGCACAACAACAGTTGGAGGATGAACATGCTGCAAGTGTTGGAGTTACTTCACACACACCTAGGAATTTTTTTTCCTAAGGTTTTTCCTTGTTTATTAGTCATAATTAGTCATTATCCAGTCTCCTATATTTTAGGGGAGAATATTCCACCTGGAGAATATTCGCTTTTAGTTGACACTTTAGTTTGACTAGTTGAGTTGAGTTTAGATGCTGCATTGGTTTTGTCACCGTGCAACATTGGGATCATCACCATGCTAATTCGACCTTGCCTTGGTATCATCACCAGAGTGACACATTACCCTTGATTCCCTGAGTTAACTCCTCACTACTCTCTGGTCAGTCAGTTAGCTGAAGACTAGTTGACTATTTAACTCAACTAGGTGGAAGTTCACTCCTGTAACTGCCTGAGAGACTAGACTAGGTGGCAGTTCACTCCCGTAATTGCTGGTGTGTGTCCAGATCACTCTAGACCACCACTATGGCGCATTGGTTCTCCTCCAGTGCGCACTCATTGAGTTATACAAAGTATATCATATGTAAATTATTCATTATTCACAACGGTTTAATGAGAATTCTTTCATTCTTTCTCTTCTTCTTCTTTCTCAAAATTCTCTATGCAAATGTGTGTATTATTGTTTAGCTAGATCTATTCTGTGCAGGTTCAACACATTTACAACAAGTAGGAGGTTAGAAAAGAAGAACAAAAATCCAACTTGGATGAGGCTGTAGACAGGCAAAATTGAAGAAACTGTGTAAAACAGAGGGTTTGCAGTGCCAGTTTGCAGCACGAATTGAACTAGGTTTCTATGAAAAGCTTGCAAGATTTTCCACGTCTGAGGAGAAAAATATAAGTTGACAGGTTAAAACCTCAGACCTAGATGAATCTCAATTGAGGAAGGTTCGATCTATCAAAAAACAGAGAGTTTGCAGCGCATAGTAATATAGTGGATAAGGTTACTGTTGCAAGAGGAAACTGTAAATTGCACCTTTGGTATAACAAACTTGAAAATGGCCAGAGTTTGGGATACCAATGCTGACCCCTATTTCTTTCATGATGATGAACACTATCATGACACCAAGACTCTTACATGGACTAAGGTCAAATTTTTTGACTCCTGGATATTTCATGTGCTAACAATTTCCATGTGGTAAATTATTTTCGTTAAACCTCTGATTGACTCCCAACATAATATGGGATAGACCTACCATTTATAATGTAAAACACACTACTCTCTCATTGCTTATAACTCAAATTTAGCAGAATAACATTCTCAAAACAACAAACTTAAAATATTCTTCAAAAAACTGTCTTTTTGAAAATTAAAATTAGGCCTAAATGTCTCTTGTATACTCTTCACAATTTGTTTGCAATCATATGTCTATTGTCGTGTCTCATTTCGGCAGTAGGTTGACCCATGATGTATCAATTCACCTTTCTACTTGTGTGATAGGTTGACCCCTCTTTGTGTGGCATGTGCACACGTCAGCTTCACATTTAATGGGTCAACTTAGGCAAGTGCACACAAGTTGGTCTTAGTGAATATATGTTGGGTTGATTCCTTCCTCTAGGATGACTGTCCTTTATAGTCTCTAATTGGCCTTGACAAGTGAATTGACCCCTTCTATGCAGATGTCAGCATTGATAGGTAAATCGACACATTTTGACTTAATCACATATTCCTTTGTTATCTCAAATGTCAACTTTTTGTTGCAGGTTCAAATGGAAGTTGTCTTATATCAGACTATGACTCGTACGAACTCATTTCGAGGGTGGTACAGTTTCAATAGGTTTTGGACAATGACTCTTTTTTTGCATTTTATCTGTTGCAGAATGGTCAAGGGTAGGCGCTAACTATTATTGCAATTGATTCTTGTCAACATAAGGTTTGTTTGTCAACCCCTAACGTGCACCTGTTTTGTCAAGGTAAACCTTGTCTAATAGTACCTCACATGTACCTTTCTAACGCAGTGAACATCAAAGTTTACCACATAAAATCAGAAATATATCTTTCATGTTATTTAAGTAAAAGCTTATCTACGTGCCAAACTCGATTTGGATTGCCTCGCTTTATTTTGTTGAATTGTGTGTGATTGTAGTTCCTTCCTTGCCTCATCACTAATCTAAGTACTCCCTAGGTCTTTCACCCACTTCCTACTCTTCATCAACTTCCTAACTTGGTTTCTTCTCAACAATCGCTATGATACCATGTTGAATTACACAAAAGAATTAAGAGACATAATAGATTGATTCAGTGTTAAACGATGCAATGTCTCATACATAGTAGGAGAGAGAGAAGTAAGTTACACAACTCCCAAATACCTAATTCTTTAATGAGTACATTTATTAACTCATGGTTACATCACTCTATTATAAAGATTCTAACTAAGTCTTTATTACATGTCTAAAGTATGCCTAAATCCTATTATGACTGTTACATCTAACAAGAAGATCTTTCTAATTTGATTGGTTTTTGAATGTGGATGCTCATAAAATTTAACAAATTTATACCTTGGGAGATCTTTGGAAAAATGAGTTATTTTTGTGGCACACTACTTCACAAAGCATTTTGTGTACTGATAAACTAAGCACAATTGAGTGATGTTAAATAGTATGTAGCCAATGTAGAGGTTGGGTAATTTTTGATATTTTTACTTTCTTAATATGTTATGTAAGACAGAACTCAGATTTTGATTGATTCAAATTACTTGGCATCAAGTGTGGAACATTCTTGGAAATTGCACCAAGAAAGAGCACCCTATATTATAACTTATTATCTAATTTGTAGTAAATGGGCTAGTGAGGTTTTACAATTATTGTTACATGTATTTGTAAAGATAGCACATGAAAACCATGGGGCATTTGTGTGGAGCTAAAATTCCTGGGTAAAGCTAAATGTATGTAAGCTTGCTTCCCATTGCCTTTGTTAATCTTTTGCATGTAAGATGAAAGTGTGGAGTTAGGATTGGATAATACAAATAGTAAATTTAACCTAATTTTAATTTATATGTTAATGTTAACTAGTGGCCAAGTTTAGCC
The DNA here is from genome assembly GCA_009831015.1 of Picea engelmannii. Classification (NCBI taxonomy): domain Eukaryota; kingdom Viridiplantae; phylum Streptophyta; class Pinopsida; order Pinales; family Pinaceae; genus Picea; species Picea engelmannii. The sequence goes on along the minus strand of ML778277.1, from coordinate 1,053,792 downwards.
AATAGGACTGCAAAATGTACAAAGAAAGATAAGGTCATTGCGAATGCAGAAGAATCTTTGCAAAGAAGATAAGAAACACAGAAACACTGGAAGGAAAAAGCTGGAAAAAAGGAAAGCTAGAAGAGAAGTAAAGCGACATGAAATGCCCAATTAGATATGGACAAGGAGCTGAGGTACCATGAAGAAAAAATAAAACTCTAGAGCACTGTAACTGGGTGTCTCTCCTAGCATTTGAGGCCAGAAGGAAGGTGATGATGAGGGTTGAGGGTTGAGTTGCTACCTGAATGGGGGGCCTTAAATTTGCATTCTCTGATTGAACTTGTATTTGAGCCAGGGTCAAGTGATATTTTTCTTTTGAATTGTCTATAGGTTGGAAGTAAGAGGTAATCAACTTGGAGCTAGAAGTGCAACTGGTTTGACCTTTAAGAGTATTTTGATGCAAAAGCAACATCTCACAAAGAAATAATGCTGGACACCTTTGATCTTTCTAGGATGAAAAGGGGCCTTCAAGAAAGCATTGGAGTCCTTGAACATGCAATAATATTGTTCCCTGATCTCGTAGTAGATAAGACGTGGTGATGAAGTGAATTTCAGGCTTAGGTTCTTGAAGGCAAAGTTTACAAATACAATGCTATCTTTGCAGGCTAAATTACATGGTTTGTGTTCGACGACTATCACATAAGTACACTCCTCTCCTTCTCTTGTATGCAGTTCTCTGCTAGGGAAATCTCAGAGAACATTCCAAACAATGTGGCAAAAATGACATGTGAATGAAATCCGTTCATGTTCCATCCTTTGAGTCCACTCTATCTTTACCACATTCCAGCTAAATCTTATCAGGAAGACCCCCATTGGTATCCATTAGCACCAATATTTGAGGAATACCTTCCATACTCGGAGTCTCTGGAGCAGCATATTGGAAAGTGCCTAGAGAGTCTTCTATGGCTTTTATCTTTCTAGGATGAAAAGGGTCCTTCAAGAAAGCATTGGAGTCCTTGAACATGCAATAATATTGTTCCCTGATCTCGTAGTAGATAAGACATGGTGATGAAGTGAATTTCAGGCTAGGTTCTTGAAGACAAAGTTTACAAATACAATGCTATCTTTGCAGGCTAAATTACATGGTTTGTGTTCGATGACTATCACATAAGTACACTCCTCTCCTTCTCTTGTATGCAGTTCTTTGCTAGGGAAATCTCAGAGAACATTCCAAACAATGTGGCAAAAATGACATGTGAATGAAATCCATTCATGTTCCATCCCTTGAGTCCACTCTATCTTTATCACATTCCAGCTAAATCTTATCAGGAAGATCCCCATTGGTATCCATTAGCACCAATATTTGAGGAATACCTTCCATACTCGGAGTCTCTGGAGCAGCATATTGGAAAGTGCCTAGAGAGTCTTCTATGGCTTTCAGAACATTTGGTTGCCATACATGAAGCGGCAAACCTGCC
>ML778277.1:1022228-1052225 GCA_009831015.1 Picea engelmannii | reverse complement strand
AGGATTTTATATAGTTTTTATAAATTTTTCGCGATTGTTAAGGTAAAATAACTTTATCCTATAGAATTTGGGCGAATCATTTTTAAAATAGCGAATCTCGTTTTTGGAAAAACCATGGAAAATTAGCCCATGAGTGAAATTTAGCGAAAAACCACTGGTCTCTGCTTATTTTGGATGTCAAGGAAGGTAACCTCTTTGTAAACTTTATTTTACGATATACAATTAGGTTAATAATGTTGAGCCAAGTTATCAAGTATTACTCATTGACGATGCAATATTTTTGAGTCATTATTTTTGTGGGTCTCCCATGGGATGGTACCTCTACGGATTGCATACCTGTACAGGATGATTGTTGCAAGTGAAATGATAAAGAGGCAGCTTCCATATTTATATTCAATGGTGATTGCATCTGTTTTTATGTTTTTGATCAATTATTGATTGGTTCTTACTCTAAATACTGATGAAATTTGGTAACTGCCTCAACCATATATCCATATTATGGCCATTTGATTAAGAGTTGGATGTCTATGCCTTCTGCTTTTCATGTTGTCAGAGTCATCTGTCCAACTAACTCATGGTTTCCCGATGCTGAAAACTATACTTTTTTGCAGGTAAGGGAATTTTTCTCTGGGCAGCGGTCTCGTGTACGGAGGTTTGTTCGACAGTCAATGGATAAAGAAAATAATATGCAAATGAGCAATACATTTGAGGATAGTGATCAAAATTCCACTAAACAATCGAGTTGTTTAACTGACATGTTGCATTCTGAAAGTGAGGTTGGAAATAGGGCTGCTGTCAAAGACTCGTATAAATTACCAAATGATGATATACTTGGTGAAAGAGAATCATTTGATTCAAATTTTATCAAAAGATTTTTCTTATTGATGAGAAAAGAAAGCACATTTTCTGGCCAAGTGCAACTATTGGAGAGGATTTTACAGATACATGATCAAACAGTTTTATGCCGGTAGAGATGAAGCTTCTTAGTTTCTATCCCAATTTTGGAAAATGTTGTGCAATCTTGTATATTCTTTTACCAAGGATCAACTTTCATATTGATATATAAAAGTTGGCAGGTTTGTAACTAAAGGAGGTATACCAATTCTGGCGAAATGGTTGACTCTGGCATCAGTTGAGGAGCAAACAACTGTGCTACACATTTTATTCAAGGTTTTTCTGGCAGTGTTAATATATGATTAGTAATAAAAAACAATCTTTTCGTAGATAATTGTTTTCTGAGGGATTGCACATAAGCTTGGATTTCAATACTCCTGCAGGTTCTTTGTCATTTGCCACTGCATAAAGCCTTGCCTGTTCAAATGTCAACTGTCTTGCAGACTGTGAATAAACTTCGATTTTATCGTACATCAGGTATAATATCAAAGCTTCTTGAAAGTATCTACTGTCTGATTTAAATTTTAAAATTTCTTGTACTAAGTATGATTCTTTTCTTAGTTATAGCCTTGGTTTACTGTGCGCTTTTTATTGAACCACTTTAGCTCAACAAAGGTGTTTATCTTGCAAGCATTTTCACTTGTAAGAGCTGGAAAAAATGATTATATGCTATTTTAATGGGGATGCATCCTAAGGGGTTGGCAACACATCCCCTGCATTTGTCCTGACTCAGTACTGGGATGTCTCCTGAGTCCCCATACGCATATGCCTATTGTCATAGCCAATACAGTTGAGGGACTGCACCACACACTAGGTACTTGTGGTGTCCCTGGCACTACCCACCTTTTAACAATTTTCTGACTTGAACTAAGAAACTTAAACAAAAATAAAACTAATCCTAATTTGACTAACCTAATTCATTAACCACAGGAATGACTTCTTTGAAGTTCTAACCTTCCCACTAACAAAATAAAAGAAGCCCTAACCCACAATCTGTGAAAAAAGATAGCAGTTTGGTCGGATTGATTGATCACCACTGCAGCTTCTGACAGTTTTTTCACGAGAAAGTACTGATTTTCAGATTGGGAGGATATGTTTTCATCTTGGAAGAGCTGGGATAGGAAATCATCAAAATCAGCTCAGGAGCAGGCATGCAACAGAGGGCTTTCAGATTGGGATATCAAACTAGATATTGAAGGGGGTTTTATCTTAGAGGCATTCTTATATTCCCATTCCCTTTTCCCTCAGTTTTAGTTTAAAAAGAAAGGGAAAAAAGAAAATGGAAATCTTTTTCTTTTTCTTTCATTTTACTCTCCTAAAACTTGAAAGACAATATTCATCAAAATAAAATTCCAAGGCAAAAATGGCAAAAGAAAGCCGATATTCAATGGGAAAAACTAGTTCTACACTAAAAGTTGATTTCAAGAAACCGTCCTCCTGATTGTTGCAAAGAACAAGAAACAAAAACTCTGGTGGTTCAGAGAAAGGGAAGTGCACTGTTTGTGGGCGCCTCATTTCAGGTAGTTCTACTTGTGCATATCAACGTCTTCTTGTTGTTACGGGTCAGGGGTCTAGGCATGTGATTGTATCCTTCAATAGAAAGCAGAATTTAATCGGCTTCATATGTAGTGCCGAGACTGTTAAGATGTTGGATTCTTTTATTTAACAACACTGTAATTCTATGTCTGCTCTGATATATGAATTGTTGGGGACTTTGGTCATGCGTCAAATCAAAGGCTCAAGTGAGCATACCGGTGGGTCTTTTAGTAGAGGTAACCCATTTGGGAGGTTGGTTTTTTTGTGATTATTTCATTGCACTTAATGCAACTTGTTCTCCTTGTTACAGCAAAATCTAGCACACACAAAAGTGTAAACTCCCAAGCACCAAGGTGTTAGTTTTGTGCAACACACTATACTACCACACTTTGTTTTGTCAAGGCTTAATCTTCATTTTCACCATGAGGCCCCACTCCATAGCCTTGATAATCATACCTTTAGGGAAGCCCCACTTGAGTTGGATAAGAGCCAACCAAAAGAGAGAGGAAGAGTTGCTGAGTGAAGTTGGTAGCCTTCCTAAGTTGCACGAAACTAACACCTTGGTGCTTGGGACTTTACACTTTTGTGGGTTCTAGATTTTGTTATAGCACTACTCATTATGAATCGATGTTCAAGAATCTAATTGTTGCTAACCCCTCATTTGTACGTGAAAATGAGCACATTCTAAGGACGAGGATGTTTAATATAGAGAGGTGGCCAAGATGGCTAGGAGGATGGAAGATCTGAAGCAAAAATGGGTGAGGATAGGGTGTCACATTGTGATGGATCGGTGAATATCAACCACCATCCATTATAGAATTCATTGTGACTTCTCTAGCTGGACCATTCTTGTCGAGGTTAGTTGATTGTATAAGTAAGATGAAGGATACCTATTTTAAGTTTAAGGATTTGCATGATGCCATAGATGAATTTGGATTTTCCATTATTGTATAGGTTATCATGGATTCTCTCTTGTTTGGCATTCTATTAGAGCATTGATTCGGAGTAGATATAGGCACATATATTGGATCCCTTGTTTAATGTATGCACTAGTGACTAAATAATGTATCTATGTTAACAAAGGCAGTCAGAAAATGGAAATGGTATGGAAACATCATTTCTTCGGTGTCTCTTTGCCCTTGTAGGCATTTGGACATAATGCCTTTTTTCTTTCTTAAATATAGAATTTTTAGTAAAAAAATATAAAACTGATACAAAACACCTAGATCTTATGATGTCAATTGGTCTATGCCATTGATAGTAGATACATTACATATGGTGGATTAATTTCGAGTCTTGAATGGATTTGGATTTCACTAAATTAGTCTTATTCTAGTTGCAAGGGAGACATAGATGTTCATTTGCACCCATTATTTCTCCTAAACCATTTTTAAAACACATGCAAAGAAAGAGTTCCTAAAGCCTCTATTGATACACAAAATGAAACATACTTTATTATTCGATAGTGAATTACTGGGGTGGGTGCCTTGTAGTTCATAGTGGTTAGCAATGGTTTGGCTAGGTAGGTGGAGTCAAATAACGAGTGAGGGAATAAGGTGAAACAAGTGGTTATGGATGATGTCTAGTGGGCATAAGTCAAATATGTTGAGTCCACAAAAGTGGAGATGACTACTAGAGTTCCATTTTCATTGTGGTTTAACCCATCCAACTGGGATGAGTCTCAAAGGGGTGAGGTTGAGTGCAAGTGTTGACAATTTTGGCGGAACAACTACCCTTTAGACTTGGTACCTAAGCCTAATGAAGTTCACGATACGATATGGAACCCTCAACCTCAAGGCATGTTTCTAGAAGAACGTCTAACAAAACTAACATAGATGATTTACTATGTAGGTTTGGATTCTCTTGGCTTTGGTGAGATTTATGAGACCATTGATTATGTGATAATGAAATTAGTTGTTCTTTGTCATAGGGATCCCACATTAGGTTTCTACGAACAAATCTAAGTCATCACATGGAAGAGGTGGGACAAGTTGAATATCCCTCTTCACATGGTTTCTTTCTCACTCAAACAAAATTGATATGCAAAGGGATGTTGGAGAGTGCCACCTGTATCGTCTTTGAGGTATAGGAGGGGTTTAGAATAACAATCTCCTAGATCAATATTTTAGAGGAGCTGATGGTAATTCAACAACAATTTCTATATTTTGTGTAACTCGAACACTCCTTGAACACAATAGATGCGAGAGAGGATAGACCAACGATTTCCCAAGAGGAACCTATTAGACATTGGAGGATCGACGAGGATGGAGATCCATTGATTTGTCAAGTTGTCCTGCAATTACTATCATAGGTTGTAATTCGTTATCTGTTGAGAGGAGTTGGTCCACTTACAACTTTATCTGCCCTATGAAATGGATATAGAAGATGCCACGAAGGTGATTAGGAGGCTACATATTGATGATTGGAATTATTTGGTGTCATTAGATGATATTATAATAACAATGATAATGATCATGGTGAATTTGATAGGCTTTAGAATCTTTTGAAATGTTTTTGTTATTTGATGTGCTGTTTCTTGTTACTCGTACTATTTCAATTTTATATAGATATGTAATATGATGATTTATCAACCCTATATGAGTTGAACTTGACATTGATGTATGGATGAAAATGTGTGTGGGTGTACATTCATTTTCAAAACTTTCATAAAATCAATGATTTATCCATAATAGTAAATACTACATTTCTGGACTCTTTCTAACTTTCTAATAATAATAAACTTTGATGTTTCATGCATGTTATTTTTAACTTTACTGTTCTAGAATCTAGATCTTCAAAATTTAGTTTCTATAATTTTTTAGATCTTTAAGAATTATTTTATTTTTTTATTTTATTTTTATTTTTTAGCCATCGTCATCCTGTTGTCCCTTGAATTTGGCAGGGATCTCACCTTTTCCCCTTGGCCCCTTGGAATTTGTTAGGCATCTCCCCTTTTCTCCTGGCTCCTTAATCTTGGAACCTTGCATAACATAGATTACATATAAATTTCGATGATATTAAACAAATTGAAATGCTGCTTTTTGAATTCGATATTTTGACTCTAGAACTAATTTATTTAATTTTTTTTGTTTAATCGATTTCTTGCATTCTACAAGGTTGTGTAGTTATGTATATCTACACCGATTTCCAATCTCTTAGGATCACTGCAGGCGGTTTTTTGAGTTAGAAATGTGAATACAATTTTCCTGTGTTACTGGATCCAGGATCCATGTTTCCATGGTTCTGGATCCACTTGGGATATGTTTACAGTTTGGAAGTGCCAGAGTTTCTGCTCAATATGTATTTCTTGCTTATTGGAAACGTCAAGCAGGCCGCCACTCAACAAAACCATTTTATATATAACACTTAAAACAACATAAAATAAATAGGCAAAGTGTGGGGACTTGACCCTAAATTTACTTGTATGTTGTATCCTCGAATACATATATGTTGTATTCGTAGTTACAGTAACCTGGAGTAAATTTTAGTCTCAGGTTGAATTTCTGGTTTCTTGGTGACATGCTTTGGGGCAGTCTATAAGCTTGGGGTGCCTTTTCCTTTCTTGTTATCTTGTCAGGGTTAGGCAAATAAACACAAAGTTGTGGAGATCAATGTTGCCAACATCGGGATGTTATCTCCGACATCACTATATTATCGTATTTTGGAGGGCTGGCGATATTTTCCCTATATTTTCTGATATGTTAATTTTGCCGACATTTTCCGATATCTTCCAATATTTTCCCCGATGTTTACGATATTTTCTTTTCTGGACCCTTGGCGATATTTTCGCCAACAGCATGTCGGAAACACTAGTGGAGATTAATGAAGGCTTTGTAGAATGTCATCATGAAGTGTATTCAGTGCTCCCTTTTAAAAATAAAATTCAAGTGCTGTCAGTTAAATTTTCTATGGGCACAAGAAGTTCCCATAGTACACAAATCGATCTATTTGAATGTTTATTGGATATGCTCTTTCTGTTTTGACATTTGTTGCATATGTCATTCTGTGTTGGCATAGTTCCAACTTGATAAAATAACCTATATGTGTAGATTGTTATTCAATGGAACATCTTAGATAATTAGTTTGTTTGTAAGTGCTATGTAAATTTTATAGATTTAAAAATTGTGAAACTTGTATTCTTATCATTATGATATCCGCTATGAATGCTTTAGATCATTAACTATTTTAGTCCATTTTAAGATGAGGCTATGATTGCTGATCAATGCATATATGGAGGCTTTCCCCTATAAGATGATCCATTGGAAACTCATTTTTTAAATTATTTTACTAATGGAACATATTTCTTTTACGTGGAAGTAAAATAAAAAGTTTCATGACAAGACCTTTCTCAAACATTTGGCATGGCTAGGTTCTTTTGTTGATTTTTATAGGACCATCATTCACACTCATTGCACATATTAAAATAATTAGAGCAGAGTTCGTATTTTCATTGCTGCTTATGAAACTGAGTCCATCGACAAATAATTATGTACATATAATAGAAATTTACTAATTATTTGCTAAGTTATGGCCATATCATTTTGGATTAGGATGAAGCATAGAAAGATGCTCTAAAAATTTATATTCCAATGACTTGAAATTTCATCTTATATAATTGAATGAGGAAAAATATAATAGCCTAAAAGGGTTTATTTTATTGGGGGTATTTGAACTAAATTTTAGCAACAAAGTTTAAAGTGCTTCAGAAATTAAGCTTATGTCAAGCAACTGAAGAATTTAATGCTATACAAGTAGTTGCAACGAAGAGTACTATCAACATTTTGAATTCAGGTTGGACTTTTAATTTATATGGGGTTATAATAAAGGTTTTATGATGATGGAGAAAAAAATGCTATTTTGTGACAGAGACCTCCATACCTCCTCCTCCTTGTTGTATCACCCACGGTCTGAATAATTTACATTGTGAATAATATAAGTTGTATCTATGAGCAGGGAATCTGCAATAGTGCAACTAGAGTTGGTAACTAATTATATTGAGAGCTTAATGAAATTGGAAAGCAATACTCAAATTTCTAACATCTTTAAAAATTTATACGACCTATAACCTCTTCATATTCTTATTGAAACTTCAAATTCTTGATGAGAAAAGATATAATTGAATACTATTAGCAAATTATAAGAATGCCTTTGAATTAGTTCTCTTGTTGGATCAAAGAGTTTATTGTCTTTAGTCGTTAACAGAATATAGTAGGGATCCACTTAGCATAATAAACACACATTTTCCAAGACTTGAGGACTTTGGCGAACACAGTTTTACAAGATTACAATTAACATGGATGGCCTTGGATTACTAAATAATTATTTCAAAAGTTCATGTTCATGATTTCCCTTACCATGTCACAATGCCTCCTTCATATAAGCAATCTTTTTTTTTACAATAATAGAGGATTATAATTGGTATAAGAAATGTGCACTTTATATATAAGACCAGAGGATTATAATTTGTACAACAAATATACAATTTATAAGATTAGAGAATTATGCTTTTTTTCTTCCGATGACTTCATCAGCAATATGTTTATGAAAAACAAGGTTCACTATATCTAGAAATAGGACAAACACACAAGTTTGATGGGTTCGAGCTCCCTAGTTACACTAGGGTGATGGAAATTTGATCACATTAAAGTTGTGGACCTTTCTAGAATCATCTTTGAGGGTACTTTGCAATTTAAAAAGAGTGGATAGTGCTGGATCAAAGACGTTTTAATAAAGATAATAATTAAAAAGACACTTTATATGTTTAACGTATATCTATTTGTTTTAGACCAAATTTTTTCGTGTATGCTATTTTCAGTCTAGTAATCTTGTGAGATTTCAAATGCAACCTTGTAGTAATATAATAACACGAGAGTGCACCTTGTCTCTATACAACTTAATGGAAGCATGCCCTGTATTACATTATTAAATATTCCTACTATGTGAATCAAACAAATAGTTTCAATTAACTCAAGGTTATGGATATATGGAATTATAAGTTTGAAAGTCATTTGTTCCCTTTTCTATTCTAGTTTCACAACAAATCTATTGTTTTGAACAAGAGAAGGATTATACTTTATGTTAACAAGACGCATGCTATATATTGTGTTAATAATAATCCTACATAAGCAAACAAATAATTAAAATCAGCTATAGGTTATGGTTAGATGTAAAGTAAGTTCTTTGGCAATGTGTTTGTTCCCATTCTTAGCCCAACAAACTGAAGTGAGCCTCAATAAGAGTGAAACTACAAAATGAAGTAAGATTAAGAGACAAAGCTACATATGAGAAAAGGTTAAAGTTATACAAGGGAAAAAGGTATAAAAATTGTTCATAATAAGAATAAAAGTGAACAATATCTTAAGTTGAGAAATGAATGTGATCTCCAATAATAAGAGAAAGGAAGAAAGTGGTGTAATGAAGATCAAATAAGAGAAGGGATAGCTTAATCACAACAATGCCACATTACAAAGACTAAATAGAGGAGAAAAGGTTTAAAGATTATGGACACATTACAAACATTTTATATTTTTTGCCCTCTTTCTTGTTTAATTTTAACCATCTCTCATATGTAATTGTCTTAAGTTTTCTTAATTTTGTAATTTCACCCTTGTTAAGGCTCATTTGAGTTTGTTGGTCGAATAATTATGATGAAGCATTGCAAACATATTCATTTATATTTATCACTTTTGTATTTATTAATAAGGTGTTAAAATAAGTAACAAGATTAATATGTAGTTGCTTATCTTTAAAAATGAAGAGGATTATTGTTAAGCACATTAGATATTGGTATTGCCATTTGTGGTAAACAAGGAGGTGGTATTCCCTTTTTTATTAGAGTGTGAAATGTTTTGGAGATAATAGTTAGTCAATGATATTCAAATCAATCCTTGAATTATGTTGTGTTCGTATTTGATACCATAGACTATCCACTTATATCATCTAAAAAAGTTTGATAAGATCATTTGCATAAAATGATAAAAAATGAAAATATATACTAATACATTTTGAAATATAAAGTACAAATGACGAGTTTCCCAACAAGTACTTCATATTTCCCAAAGGAACAAACAACTTTATATGGAAGGTATTCCTTATATAATGTCCCAATATATGATAACTTTTCTAGCTATATCTGTTTCTAAACTAGGGGATGTTAGAAAGTAATGGATGTGATCATTTAACCATAGACAATATAGCAATATTGTCACCCAACCATAGGCCGAAGCCACCCCCGAGCACCTTAACCTTGTCAGAGAATGATTCCGAAAGCAAATCAATAGCCAACCAAGGCTAATGCATAAAGATAACCAAGACTGATCAGAAAGTCCAACCATAACCAACAGAAAGTCTGAGCCTAAACCAGGAAACCAGATTGCGACAACTGCTCCCCAGACTTGCACACTAGCCTAGTTCCCGCAGTGGGCACTTCTTCCCAGCTGCAATTCTGAGCAGTGTGTATGAAATGAGGTCTGACTACTTGTATTCATACTGTTTCTTGAGTTGTCTTGACCGACTTCTCATTTTGGAGACTAAATACTTAATATTAATTATTTCCTTGAGTCGACTTGTTTTCTAGGGTTATGTTCAATGCTTTAGGGTTACTTCTTGCTTCTCGAAATATTCTATTTTCGTCAGGGTTACATGTGGAGGTAAATACCTCTCGTAGCTACCATAATATCAACACTCCCTTCTAGCTAGGGAGGTATTGAAGGCAATGGTCTTGAGCACAAACATACCATTCAACCGGTAGCATCATCATAGTCGTAAAGACTATCTCATGATTAGATCACGAGCACCATCATCACTATCGGTGTCATTTGACAACATCAACTGCATCATCTCTCGAAACCATACTCCATCTGAATAATCAAACATGATGTTGAATAAGTCACTCACTCCAAAGAGTGATATAAGAACCATTCTTCTAATCCGGGCATATGTCCTAGAAGAATAAATGTCCTGGACCATTTTCCGTCTGGAGAATGTCTGTCCATCAGTACACTGACCATCCATCTAGCTGATAATCATTTTCAACACTACTGATAGTCTTCAAGGCAAATCAGAACAATGTCACTCAATAGAACACAATTGTGTCTATCCATAGTAGTACACAACTACAATCCAGTGGTACGCTAACACACCAAGTAGCACACAACTACTTAATCAGTGACACATAGTCATAACCAGTGGAACACATCCACCACAGTAGTATACATCTACTGTCCAGAGACATACAATCTCCATAGCAATCATATCATCTGATATCAACCTGCACAGAAAACAATGTCATGATATAAATTGAATCATCTGGGCCATTCTTCCACTCACATCTGTGAGATCTGGAAGAACATCTGCCCTCAGAAGGTAAAACATTAGTCACGAGCTACTGGACTATTCTTCTCGAGCATAGAAGAATAACTGTCCTGATTTCTGAGCCTGGACCATTCACCTATCTGGGCCATTCCTCCGCCACTAAACAAAGTTCAACCTGGAGAGAATGAGTCTGCCCTAGGGAATGCCTGTTCCTGATTGCTGAACCTGGACCATTCACCTATCTGGGCCATTCCTCCAGCACTAAACAAAGTGCAACATGGAGAGAATGAATCTGCCCTAGGGAATGATTGTCCGGATCATTTCCTAAGGAAATGACTATCCTACACCAACCTCCAAAACAGACCATTCTTCAAAACTGCTCACAACTGTGAGCTTCGAAAGAATGACTGTCCGGCGAGGCAAACCGGTCTTCTTGACCTGCCAAGAAGAAAGACTGTCCTAGACCATTCCCCCACACTGGCCACAAGGGGAATCGCTGTCTTTGGTACATCATCAATCCATCGAACCATTTTCATTACAAAAATGACCGTTTGATCTGGACCATTTTCCGAATTGGAAAATGCCTGTCCGTCAGAAATGTCAAACCACTTTTCGAACTGGAAAGGAACTGCTCATCCTGGACCATTTTTCGAACTGAAAAATGACTGTCCATGAATCAATAATACATCAGCACTCTCCCTCAACCTGAGAGTCATCTCTTCCCTTTTCAATAAGTCGTCTCCACGAGCTCCAACTTGTTTCTTGAGTACGCAAACTCTTTCATCTTGGATAGAGGCTTTATCAAATTATCTGCTTATCTGTGGAGATATAGTAGAGAACCACTTCTCCTTTTTAGACCTCGTCACGGAGAATGTAATGCTTGATCTCAATAGATTTCGGTCTTTTTGGAACATTTTCTCTAAAGGCTTCATATAGCTCTGATCATTATAGTATATCATAGTTGGATTCAACTCTTTTGTTTCCTGCTAGCTCATAACATCGTGGCAAGGGTCAAACTGGAACATATCCAAGTGGCATTTCTTCTGTCATCATGAGAGTTTGTCATGGATTAGCAATCCATCATCCTGGAGTTCTGAGTAACCATTCTGATACAATATCTCTGTTATAGAAAGTTTTTCACCACGCTTCTGTTGTGCATTGGAGGCTCTGCACCAAGTTGTTTGAATCCATACAAGATCTTCTTCCATCTGCATACAAGAGTCTCTTTCTGGTATACCTCAAAACCTTGAAGTTGCTTTACATACGCTTCTTTGTTCAATTACTCTTGTTGAAGAGAATAGTCCTTACATTCATATGATGTGAACTCCAACCCATGGATATTGCAGGAGATATAATGGCTCAGGTATGTCTGGTTTTTGGAACAAGCTATCATCATAGTATTCTCCCTCCATCTGGGAGAACCTTTAGTTTTGGATCTCACAATGCTTCCATTCATAAGTCTTCTATACACTGTTCCTTATCACAACTTCCATTTCTTCTGTTTGATTGCTTCTAGAGGGTTCAGAGCAAGCTGGTAGTCTCGTGATTCTCGATGACTGGTTGTTCTGGCTTTTCTTTCTCTCTTGGAATCTTCATGTTCTTCCTCATGTGTCTGTTTAGCTCTTGGGTCCATGGAGTTTTCTATAGATTCCATGCCTTGAAGATTCCAACTTCTTCCTTTCATCATAGGATCATGGATGTGGATGGACAACTAGGGATACTTTTAAGGCTTCTTTTCGAAGAAGACTTCTTCTAAAGTCAAACTGAACATGTGCTGCTTTTCATGGTTGCTACCATTGATGGGAACATGGATAGATACTACATAATCCTCAATGGATCATATTGTTTAGGATTAGCTCCCTCCCAATCCTTGCTTCATGCATGAATGCATGCCCTTCTTTTGGAATTATATAATCGACTCCCTCCATCTAAGAGAGTCCACGCTTCTGTCTACATCTTTATTGCCTTCTGCAAAGTGTCACAGGTCTCTTTCTAATTTCCTCTTGAATGCTGACTTCTTTCTGTTTTTACTTCTTCCAGGTTTCTTCAAGTTTGATTATGATTTCAGATTATCTTGTAGCTGTTACTTATGTTAATAGCTTCCACATGAATTGTTACCAATGGTTGTTGATGTACTTCATCTTTTCATGTGTATTGCTTGACTTGTAGTCATCGTGATAGCAATCCTTATCTTGTTATTCTTCCATAAATATTGTCTCTTTGAACATCTTATCTTCTAAGAAATAGATATGCAAGATATGTACAAAAACTATGTAAACATGGTATGTACAAGAATTATGAAGAATATTGTTACCTTGTTTTAGAAGAAGTCTGTTTTATCCTGCTTGGTCTTCTTTGAGGGTTCCCTTTCTTCGGCAACTGATGCTTCATGTGTTTCCTTCCTTTTATTTAACTCAGGACAATGATTCTTGTAGTGACCATATTTTCAACAGTTGAAGCATTGTATTTTTGACATATCTTTCTCTTGATTTGGTTTCTTCCTGGAGCCAAACTTCTTTTTATTCCTGAAATTCTTGAACTTTGCTGTGAAGGCTTGATCATCGTATTCCTTTTGGGGTTTTTCTTTTGCATTAATCCTTGATTCTTCTTGTGCACAGTAAGTCCAAAGTTCTTCAAATGTAGGATACTGCTTCCTTGTGTTCATGCTTGCGGCAAATGCATCCCATGTCTTGGGAAAACCATTGAGTACTATATTTACCAGTTCCTTCTCTGAAATGATCTCTTCAATAGCTTGTAGTTGATCTCTTAACTGAGAGATTCTCACAAAGTATGATGTTATGCTGTCATCATCATTCATTTTCATGTCACGGAGCTCATTCTTCAGTCTCGTTACTTGTCCAATGTTTCTGACTTAGAAGAGGTTTGTTAGGGCATCGTACATCTTCTTAGATGAATCAAGATGGGAGATGTAGGGTATCAAGTGGTCTTTTATAGAGTCCACTATGATACTCATGGCATTGATGTCATTGTCTTTGAACTTCTCCAAAACTGCAATGTTCTGAGGTTCCTTCTCTTTCCCTTCTTCGAACTGTGGTTCCACGATCTTTCCTTTCACAATATCCAACACTTTATTCTTGGCAAGGATGAGGTCAATCCTTGTCTTCCATGCTCTGAAGTTAGAAGCACCTTCTAACTTGTTTTCTAACTTCATAGAGTAAGTCATAATTGTTTTGACTTGGTCAACCCTTGATTTTGACCAAAAAAACTCAAACTTGATGTCTTAGCTTGCTGAGAGTACTAGTAGATGCGCTAGGCTAGGGCGCACTAGGCTATCCATAAATTAGGTCAATCTCTTCACTTAAGGTGCCTCGACAAGAGGCTTAGGGTTTCGTTGCAACTGCAACTGTAACTGAGTAAATCCTCCCAATCTATCTTCCAACTGTTAGACTGTTTGAAGATAGTGTTGGCCCATACGCTGTTAGAAAGTAATGGATGTGCTCGTTTAACCATAGACAATATAGCAATATTGTCACCCAACCATAGGCCGAAGCCACCCCCGAGCACCTTAACCTTGACAAAGAATGATTCCGGAAGAAAACCAATAGCCAACCAAGGCTAATGCATAAAGATAACCAAGACTGATCAGAAAGTTCAACCATAACCAATAGAAAGTTCGAGCCTAAACTAGGAAACCAGATTGCGGCAACTGTCGGCTGCATTTGCTCCCCAGTTTTGCGCACTAGCCTAGTTCCTGTAGTGTGCACTTCTTCCCAGTTGCAATTCTGAGCAGTGTGTATGAAATGAGGTCTGGCTACTTGTATTTATACTGTTTCCTGAGCTGTCTGGGCTGACTTCTCATTCTGGAGACTAAATACTTAATATTAATTATTTCCTTGAGCAGACTTGTCTTCTAGGGTTCTGTTCAATGCTTTAGGGTTACTTCTTGCTTCCCAGAATATTCTATTCTCGTCAGGGTTACACGTGGAGGTAAATACCTCCCGTAGCTACCATAATATCAACAGAGGAACCCCTCATTTGTAGTTCTTTGTTTCTTTGTTCTACTTATAAAACATAGCGATTATTATTGTAAGTAGTTTTATCATCCATAATTGATAGGGGTTAGGATGGTTAGACTTCCTTTGTTCAAACTTGACTAGTTAATGTTGAACATGATTGGTAAATTTTGATTGATTTGTGGTTGATGTCAGTGGTCAACTTGTTGGTCTTGTTTCAAAATAGATTAGCTCTCCCCCTTTTGAGGATGAAAAACCTCCATCTGCAGGCCCATCAAATGAGGCAATTTCTTTTGGAGTTGCTCTTTGGTCATTCACTCACTACGTCGAGGTAGAGGTCCTTGTCTTCCAACTTGGTAAAATTTACATGTGCTAGTCTTGGTCTTATTTTCTTCAACTTGCATATTGACATCTTTCTCCAATATTCTTTTTTAGCATTTAGTGTTATGTTGGGTAGATCAACTTTATTGTCTTTGCCTTCTTCTAGCATTGATGGGGCAAACAACTTGATGCTACTAAATTGAACATTGGATGAACACTTGATTATATTGGTAGGCCCAATTTGAAGGCATTTTTGCCTAACTGTTCCATAATATGAAATTGTCCATAATTGATTGTCTTTAGTTTAGGCATTTTGCCTTGAACTTCTGTTTTTGTAAATACAACCATACTTTATTGTCTTTGCCTTCTTCTAGCATTGATGGGGCAAACAACTTGATGCTACTAAATTGAACATTGGATGAACACTTGATTATAGTGGTAGGTCCAATTTGAAGGCATTGTTGCCTCTCTATTCCATACTATGTAATTGTCCATATTTGATTGTCTTTTAGTTTAGGCATTTTGCCTGGAACTTATGTTTTTGTAAGTACAACCACACTTTGTCTTCGACTTTAGACTAATGGTTGACTCTATGCTTTCCGTGATTTATATTTGTAATTATTTGAATCATTTGCAATCTGTGGTTTACATGCCAATGCACTTACCTTGAATGCCCATTAACCTTTACAACCATCGTGAACTTTTTCTTCTCTCTTGACATATGCTTACGGAATTTGCGTAAACAAAACACTACATAGATAAAAGCATATTAAGAAAATGTCCTGCAAGTAGGTCAAAAGCATATATCAAAGCTAATAAATTACCCTCCAAAATTGAATATGCAATGATTGATTACATTACATGAAATCAAGTATGAAGTCATATGAATATCGTTTACTAATAAATTTTCCCTCAAAGGGTGAGTGGTGAGCCAAAAGTTTTAGCGACCAAATCACCTAATAAATTAAATACTAACAATACACAAGCTCAAGCACCAAATACCACCATGGAAATTGGAGGTGATTACACATCATCATGATCGCTTGTGGGCCTGCCTTCATCTTGAGTTGTTTTTTTGTTTTCAAATTAGAGCCCCAACTTGCTTCCTCTGCCTCTTTCAACCACTTCCAAGATATGGTAGAAAGAATGCAAGGGTGCTTGTTGTTGGTCGTAGGGCATTGGTGCTTTTAGTTGTGATAACATGGCCAAACATCCTCTCAGTGACATTGTGCAAATTGCACTGTACTCCAAGATGAAGGGGTGGTTGAAGTTGAAATTGCGAACACAATTTAAATGGTGATTTGTTGGCCAAGTTATGGACCTCTCTATTGTAATTTTGTTGAATCTATGGAAACTTCTCATCCCATGTCTTCTTTTGTTGAATGCGTACATTCTTAGTAGTGGCATTTCACTAGTTTGTGTTTAGTACAAGTTTAGAGGGTGACACGTTATGTACCCTTGGTCAATATATCATCCATTATTAACCATGCCACATTCTAAAAGTAACTTTTGAAGTTGTTGACTTTGTCTCATATAATAGATGTTGGTGATTCAAAATTCATTCAAAGATGCTTGAAAAAACAAGTTTGTTGTCTACTCTATTATGGTCTCATTACAAGGTGACTAATATAACCATCTTGCTGAATTTGTCGACTATGAACAAAAGGTAGTCATTTTGTTTTGAGGTAGTCCATAGACCCTTAGGATGTCCATTGTGATTGACTTCTTTGTATAGTTGACACTAGTTAAAGTGTATAATGTTGGAATGCCCCACTTGTGATTTGTTGGTTTGGAAATCAGGTACAATTAGCAACATCTAAGTAATTTATATACAACTTGTCTAATCATCGGCTTGTAGAGGTACCTTTGCAAATTGTGTAGTGTCTTCATCACTCCAAAGTGTATAACTACCTTAGAATAGTGTGCTTTTTATCAATTGAATTTGTGAGGATTGAGGTACATAAAAGTGCATCGAGCTTGTATAATGGCATGTTTTTTAAGTGGTAGTCTTTGTGCTCTGTATCCAACATATAGTGTACTTATTTAGTAACTTAATAATGTTGATGAAGTAGCCTTTGAGACAAGATTTTTTTAGTAACTTAATAATGTTGATGAAGTAGCCTTTGAGACGAGATTTTTTTAGTAACTTAATAATGTTGATGAAGTAGCCCTTGAGAAAATATTTTTGCTAACATGTTCTACGCCTTTCTTTATATCTAATGACTAAGTTGAATTGTTGCAAGTGGCCCACTTTAGGTGTCAACTTTTGCAAAATTACTTCCTCTGCAAATGTTGCAATGGCTTATGGTTAGTATGAACAATGGCCTCCTTACCAATAGGTAGTGTTGTTAGTGCTTTAGAACTCATACAATCATAGGGATCTCCATATCATGCACTTGATTCTTCACCTTAGCATTTGCAAGCATTTTTAAGTGGAATGTTATAGGTTTGCCTTATTGGTCAAGCGTAGCCTCCACTGTGTTTCTCAATGTATCTCTTTTCACTTTAAAAACTAACAAATGCCTGTGCTATGGACAAATTTGTTGAAGGACTTCTATTGTTTATTTGTCCAAATAAAGTTTATGCTTCATTAATGCATTCAAGGGTAAGACAATGCTGGTGTAGTGAGAGATGAAATCATGAAGGTAATTTATCATCACAAAATATTTCAATACTTTTCTAGATAGTCTAGTGTTAGCTACTCAACAAAAACATCAAACTCTTTTGAGTTGATGTTTAGTCCACCTTTGTCAATGATATAGCCTAGACATGGTATGGAGTTCATAACCACATAATTTTTCTTCATGTTGATTTGAAGTTTTTATTTCTTTAGCTTTAACAATATGAGATTGATTGTTGGAAATCCTCTTTCCATGTCTTATTATAAATAAGTATGCCATCTTGATAGACAATAACAAAGTTGTCCATGTATGGTCTAAGTAACTCAATCATCACCCTTTGGAGAGTTTTTGATGCCTTGTTGGGTCCAAGAATTACCGTCCACTCATAAAACCCTATTTGAGTCTTATAGGCTGTATTCTATATATATTCTTCTATCACTTGTACTTAGTGATAGCTAGTTTACAAGTCTAATTTTGTGAAATACAGAGCCCCACAAATTTGGTTGCCTATGTCCTCAATTCTAAGGATGGGATACTTGTCCTCAGTTGTGATCTTATTAGACACTATAGTTAATGGACATTCTCCACATTTAATTTTGTGAAATACAGAGCCCCACAAATTTGGTTGCCTATGTCCTCAATTCTAAGGATGGGTTACTTGTCCTCAGTTGTGATCGTATTAGACACTATAGTTAATGGACATTCTCCACATTTCAACCTTCGGTGGAAGTATGATTATTTGATTGTTGATCCATGAGAAGTACTCGTTCAAACATGTTCTTCGTCGATAAACCCCTATTGTTGTATTTTCATTTCTCCATTTTTACTATCATTTTTTGATAAGAAAAAATATTTGATTTATAATAAACTCCCTATTAGAGAACCCCAAGTGCATTCAAATATACATAAGAGTCTCCCAACACTTGGGATGTCCCCAAAATTCACTAGTAGAGCTACTATAGGCTAGCTATCTTAGAATCATATGCCATGTGGGAAGTAGCTTTAGAATCTTACTCGCATACCATCCATCACAAGAAACCTACTTGCTTGGAGGGAATTGTCCCATGAATGTTTGGTTTGATGATGAATGTAAGGTTATGCAGAAATATCTATGGTTTGTCCTTACTCATGCTCTGTCCTCCATCCCATCCACACAATGGGATTATCATTGTCTCATTTGACGTAGGAAATGTTTCTTTCTTATCTCAAGGAGAGGAAGCTTCTCTCGGTCCTATGCACCTCTCCAAAGCTTTTTGGTGTACCCTCCTCCTCAAGAAGCCCCCCCCGTCCATTTGACATTGACAACCATTCTTCCATTTGAAATTGACAACCATTCTGGGGTTTCACATGTTACTTCCCTCTATGAATTTCCAACTCAATCCCTTACCCTTGTCCCTTCCCCCCACCTCTTGCTACTTGTTTTCCTCAAGAGACATTAAGAGAGGTCTTTAGGGTTTGAATTCGAGTATAGTAGTTAATGTCTAGGGTTTTGAGTCCGAATTTCTCAAGCATGGTTTGGACTCTCTTACATGCCACATTGTTGATCTCTTCAAGTAGGTGGTTTGTTCGGGCTTTCCCTCATCATGGTAAAAAACCAAGTCACTTGGTTTGCTTTCATGTTCATATTTGGGGACAAGAAATTGGAAAAACGTTCACAAGTGCAAAAAAATGATAAAATTTGCCATTAACTTTGATAAAGACATTTAATCTAAGTCCATTATAACTTCATATATTCAAACAAAAAACAAATAAAAATATCTTTAACTTAAAATTTAACCCAAAAATATGCCAATTTAGATGTTGAGATTGAATACATACACTATATGGTTTTGTTTTCATTTATTTAAAGTTTATTGTTTAACACAAAAGCATATCTTTGTTGATGATTGCAGCTTCATGCGACATTCTCTAGATCGTACTCCTCGATGGACTAAGCTGGGTTGACATGTGATGAAACTCCTCGATGGACTGAGTTGAGTATGACGCTTATTAATGGACTAATAAGTTGTACGAGGTTGGTGCCCAACGACCCTTGGGTTGTAGCCCAAGAGGTTGGGATATTGTACTGGGTTGGTGCCCAACGACCCTTGGGTTGTAGCCCAAGTGGTTGGGACGTTGTACTGGGTTTGTGCCCAACGACCCTTGGGTTGTACCCCAAGAGGTTGGGATACTGTACTGGGTTAGTGCCCAACGACCCTAGGGTTGTAGCCCAAGTGGTTGTGATACTGTGGGTTGTAGCCCTCGTAGACACGTCTTGTGGTTGTAGCCCTTGACAATGATGATACACACTATGTGGTTGTATCCCTAGTGTATTCTAGTGGGTTGTAGCCCTTAGACGAGATGAGAAGGTCCACATTGGTTGTATGCATGTGTGACGTGATGGAGAAGACTTTCACTGTGACGTCAAGAGAAGGAAGAAGGCCCATGCCTTGCACAAAAGACTTAAAGGTTCAAGTCGGCCTTGTTGAGAGGCACCACTTGGATGTGACAGTGCACATGTTGGACTTGTATATATAGGAGAGCTATCTCCCATTTGTAGACATCACTTGGATACCATTCTCTCTTGTGTATTTCACTCTATTAGACTAGTGCGCTATCTTTGGAGTTGTAGCACTATTCTTCTTTTTGCTCTTGTATCTTATCTTGGACAAATATTATAGTGAAAGGTTGCTGGGTTTTCTTCCCTTGTGCAGAAGGGTTTGCTAGGATTAATTCTTGTGTATCTTGTCCATGATTTTCTTCTTGTGATTCTGGTTATTTACTGCAACTATTGTATATGGTTTATGCTTCAATTATGCTTCTGCTAATGTGAAATGATAAAGAAAGTTAATGAAATAGAACAAGCATAAAATTCTAACAATCTCAACATGTTTTTTCATAACTTATAAATTTATTGTTGCAGGGCTAATTAAATTTGTCATTCAATTCACCATTCCTTGAGATTCGATGAAATTGGATCTTTTTTAAAACATTTGTCATATGTGGTGGCATTATCCTTTGGATTTTAAAATCAGGCAATAGTTCAGATCCAAACAACTACATGACCATCATGATTAGGCACACCTTTGTCAAACTCTATGCCAAAATTTCAAGAGGAACAAACTTAAGGCCATAGGCCGAGTAAGGTTCTAGAACAACTACCAGATGGGGGATCGAATTTAACACTTGGTGCTATTATTGAGGCTAGGCAATGGCCTTCCAAAGTTTTTCGTTGTTTCATAATCTTTTAGAAGGGTTTTGACTTAGTACCGAGGGCATCCCTATTCTAGAGATTGTGGAATTGGTCTCCTTGTGTTCCTAGTTGTAGTCGTCTTGAGGCTCCATGAGATAGTTGTAGGATGACTTCATACACATCAAGGTTTTATAACTTCATTAGGAGCACCATTGGGGTCAAATTGAGTTGCAACTTATCTACCACATTGCTTGGGATCTACATTGATGAACTAGAGAGGTTTCTTAGGGAGAACACTCATGTAAATAATGATGACATCCTACACCATATCTTGATTTCCATACTCTTGTTTGTGGATGGTATGGTCCTTTTGTCTTCCTCCATGGAGGCCCACAGAGGTAGTTGAATGCTCTCACTAGCTTTTGTGATCTTAAGTTGGTGGTCAACCTTTGCAAAACTATGGTCACGATTTACAACACCTCTAAGAAATCTTTGAAGGATTTTCACTTCGTTTTTGTGGGGGTGAAGAGGAGATTATCACACCCTACACATATTTGGGGGTACAATTCATAGGCTCTTGATTCACCATGAGGTTTGGGGACTGCATCTGTCCTCTGTAAATTGGATGAACGTTGAGAGGGTATAGTCTATCATGCTCTAGTGTATGCTCCATTACAAATGAACATTTTACATTAGGCCATTGTCTAGGCTGAGCTTGGGGCCCATCCTTTATGCTTGGGGAACGGATGATATATATGGGTTGTATATTTAAAGCACCTAGGTCCCTTACCCTCAGAGTCTTGGCCCCAAGATGGCATTTTATTATGAGCATTTCATGCCATTGTAGGATGGTCTCATTGTTTTTCTTGACTACATTTAACATTATTGGGTACATGGCCTCAAAGATCCCCCCCATTTAGTTGTAGTTTTTCTCCTAGTATTTATAGATCGAGAGAAGAACCTGAACCACCACATGCAATGGTCTGAGAGGATTTATTATCTTTTCCATCTCTAGGATATTGCATTTGAGGAGCACTTTGTTTTTGAATGTCCAATATACTACGAGATTTGGGGGAGGTTCCATTGTGATTTTGCTTTTGATTCTTAACCAAATATGCCTAGCCTTATACATCCGTGAGGCGATGATCCACAAGTAGGAGACTTTGCATGACCTCTTCCAACACTATGTTGTTAAGCTCATCACTATTTTCTTTAGCTTTCTTGGCTACGAAAAGTAGTAAGCTACAATTAGACTCCTCACTTCTTGAACCTGTTGGTGGGAGAACAATGAGATAACACACTTCATCCCACTTGACCTACATACACATCGTTTCCAAGAGATCTTGGAGCCAGACCCATACCACATTGCCCACTTGTCCAGTTGAGCAGTTGAACTTCTATCAGGAGGTTCTTCCCCTTGGCCTTTGATGTTAGGAGAGACTATTCATTTTGCTCCCAAACTCCTTTTAGGATTGTGCATTCAAGTCCTCTTAAACCTTGGGTACTTTCTGAATGTCTTCAATAGGCTTTGCATCAGTCCCTTCACAATGATATATGGAAATAGGGGTGCCTCTTCTCACTCTCCTGTCTCTACTTCTACTTTTCTTCCTATTATGATGTTGATGTTGAACTAGGGCTTTATGCCTCTTGATGGTTTCATCTTCTACTCTACCTTGATCCCACTACTTTCTCCTTTATTATCATTTGTGCTCTCCTTTTTGTTGACGTTTTAACATCTAGGAGTGTTCTAGATACTCCCATAGTACATTGACTACTAATAGTGCTATGCAATCTTGTTGACCTATTACTGGTCATTTGTTGGACATTAATAAAATTGTCTTATCTTATCCGATAATGATGCTAGGAGTGTGTAGTAAACCATGTTCGAAGTATAATTTGCACTTGCAACAAATGTTCTTGAAGTCTAGGGATTGCTCTCAAACATTATCCAATATTTGTAGTTTGATTGAGGATGACAATGGTATGTTTAAATCCAAGCCTACGCACAACCTTGTATAGGAAATATTTGTTTGTTTGGAACATCTACAATATCCCCAAAGTATTCTTAACTTGTTTGAAGATTGTGTTTTGTCAATATTCAATGGGAAGTTTTGATAACCCCATCCATATTGGACGTATGAAGGCTTGGTACCTAATCGT
Source organism: Picea engelmannii (assembly GCA_009831015.1). Lineage (NCBI taxonomy): Eukaryota > Viridiplantae > Streptophyta > Pinopsida > Pinales > Pinaceae > Picea > Picea engelmannii. The sequence continues at coordinate 1,029,234 of ML778277.1, read as the reverse complement.
CTAGTGTTTCATGAATAGACCTACTCTCTCCATTATTTAGAGTCTCCCTACAAAGATTGTGTTTGTGACCTTGGGGTTAAAAAGGAACACTTAAAGGTAGTCCCTTAGTAACAATTTGATAGCCATACTACTCGAGGCTTCCTAGTCCTCTTTTTCTCACTTGGCAATTGTACCTGTCTAGTGTAGAATGCCCATAAAACAATTGACTAGCGTTGTCTTTGGTAGGTTCTCAATAGGAGCCATTGGGGGCTCTTATTTTCGTTGAAGCTCAGGGGCATTGGAAAGCTCAAAAGCCCCATTTTTTTCAATGTTGGGGCCAATGCAACTTAGCAATTTTTCTTAATCTTTTGTGCTCAAGAATTTGTTTGGAAGGTCTCGTCTTGATCTTGCATTTTCCATAATTGCCATGGAAGCACACTACACCCATTAAAACTTGTTAGTGATTAATTAAAACATTGCTTGCATATAGACAGATACAAAGACTATGGGTACGAAAAGGGTTCCCAAGAAATCAAAGGGATGGAATACAACCAAGTTTTGTTAGAACATGGAAACATACTTGTTGTAGGACAAATATATGCCTTGAGACATGGCAGACCGATCTCTCAAGCTATCCTAAAAATCTTCATGACTACCATTCCTCCTTTGTTGCTCATCGACTCTACTTGCGTGCCATCTCATAATTAATTTATTTTTTTTCTTTATGTAGTGTTCAAAATTTATTACATGTTAAGATTATTCAATTCTTAGACAAAATACTTGACCAATTATAATCTTTGATTAATGTTTTTGCTAAGAATATGCTAATTCTTAGTGTTCAACAAATTTGACATGATTTAGTAAAATAGGTTGCAGAGACATTAGGGAAATTTCTTAGAAATGCTATCTAGGCCAAAGAATTTTTTTAGTAGGATTCATAACATTCCTTGTTGGCAAGTGGAATGCAAACATTTAGTGGGTCAACCAATGAGTGATTCGTAAGTTTCATGGGGGTGAGTGTGGTTAGATAAAAGGTTATGTAATTGGAATTGGTGTTCATCTCCACATAGGAATTGTTGCACATATAAAAATCATATGAAAATGCTTGGTATGTAAAGCCCACTCTTCCTTAAATATTGGCATGCTTGGATGATTGGCTTTTAATCAGAGCCTAGCAGTTAAGGATAAACTTCATCACTTAGGCCTATTTGATGTTTGTTGCATTGTTTGTCACAAAATCAAGACCATCAAACATGTTTTCAAGGATTTGTCAGATTTTTTGGGAATTTGTTGCCTATGATATGCCAATGTTTTTACCCATCCTCTTGATTAAGAAGTCTTCGTGGGAAGTAGGGGGATGATTAGGTAGTATAACAACGAAACTTGGAACACCTTAAGGTGGTCAATAATTCCTTTTTATGGTAAAAAGAGATGTTGAGGTACATTCAATGAGGATCCTTTTCCTTTTCATCTTGGGAAAGTACAATGTTGTAAAAATTTAATGACAAAATCAGCATGCACAAATTCTGTCATACACTTAGCAACCTAGAGATAACTGCCATCTATGATCTCTGAAATGTATAAACCCACATTCAAAAAATATTATGAGCAGAAATACACATTGCCAAACACTTTTGTAGCGTAATAAACACAATGAACAACAATTACACATCCATGTAATACTTTGAAATCTAGGCACACTACCCAATGCATTCTCTTATAATTCGAAAATGACCTTTCACCTTCCACGTGTCTTTTCACCTTCCTCATCCCTAAATCCAAAGGCCAAGATCTAATATTGCCTTTACATGATTAAGGGACATGATTCATTCCCTCCAAAATAAATCACTTAAAATATTAAAGTACAATTTCAATTTATAACATAAGTGCACTTTATGAAATAAAGTCACTTTGATATTAGAAGGTACACTTTATTAAAATGTCACTTACATAAAAGAACCCTTTTATTACAGCTTTATAAAAACTCATTACAAAGTCAAATGTCTAGTAGTGCAAATATAAGGCTACTTCTGCATACAAGACAAACATGCGGAGTACCTCCTGAGCTATAAAAACTAACACTCCCTCTTAGCGAGGGATGTACTCGCTGCCATCATCATCATCCGGTCCCATCACACTGTTTGCAGTAGGAGCTCCCTTTGAACTTGGAGCCAACCCCAATATCTGCACATAACCCGAAGCATAATATCTTCTCTTGACAACTACCTTGAACTCTGAGCTCTTAGGAGAATCCACTCCACCCTGTGCATCAGTTCGATCACACTAGATGATCCTCCTTCCAATGCTCAGAAGAGACTTCCTCTCTTCTCTCGGAATGCAAGACTGAATCCTTGGGCCCACCACAGTCTTAGGAGCCTCCTGCTCCTCATTCGATGCTGAATCATAACTCGAAGGTTCTCCTCGCAACATGTATAACCTATCCACCCGATCACCAATCAACTGTGGTTTGATCGGGTCCACTCCCTCCCTGTAGATAAATACATGCCCCCTCTTGAATAATGTACAATATCCAACATCCTCCAAGGCCGAGACTGAGAGAAAATAAACCCTCGACCCTGGAACAAAGAGAACTCCATCAAGCTTCAGGAATCCTCCATACTTGAGTCAGAATCTAACCCTTCCAACTCCACACACAACTCGTGCCATACCACCTTCACTCTCCACCAGCCGATCAGGACATGTCTCTGTGATAATAAAGAATACTCGCCAGATTCTCGTCATGTGACAAGTGGCTCCACTGTCAACAATCCATCTGTTATCACCCAAAATCCTCCACTACCAACACTGGATACTAGAGTAACCAAAGAAAATTCCTTATTAAACTTGGATGAAAAGTCCTCCATAGCTGCTGTAGCAGCTGTATCAGGCCCCTCCCGCTCCTTCTTTTTCTTCCTCTCAGGACACTGAGAAGCAAGGTGCCCCAACTTGTTACAACAGTAACATCCGACTTTACTCAAGTCCCTCCCGAAATTTCCTTTCTTCTTCCCCTTGTCCTTTGCAACAAGAGAAACATCTTCATCAACTCCATCTGTCTTCTGTCCAATGCTCTGAGATCCTTTCCGGATCTCCTCTTGAGTGAAATCGTTCCACAGGCTGCTCCAATCTGGAATATGCTCACGACCCACCACACACTTCATAAAGACTTCCCATTCCTTTGTGAATCCTTTCAAGGCTATTCTCACCAACTCTGAATCCAATATGACCTCCCCAACTACAACCAACTCATCTTTCACTTGAGCTACCCGTGTAAGATAAGAAGCCACACTCTCACCTTTACCCATCTTGGTATCATGCAACTTATCCTTCAAGGCCATCTTCTAGTTTTCATTCTTCGCCTCTTACAAGTTTTTCAGTGCATGCCACATCTCTTTGGATGTCTTCTTCTCAGCCAAGTGAGGGATAAGGTGGTCCTTCACCTCATCCAGAATTAGCCTCTGAGCTTTGGCCTCCTTTACCTCATGTAAATTCAAAGCTATAGGGTGTACTGATGGAACAACAAATATGGTGCTGACAAAGCTCCAAATTTTGTTCTCCCTAAGAATAGCCGACATCTTGACTTTCCATTGCAAATAGTTGGAAATCCCGTCCAACCAATCCTCATACCTGATGCAAACAACCATCTCCCTGTCAACTGTTCAATGGAAAACAAACAATCAAGTTTCCCCCTTCAAACCTTGCCCAAAAATCTCAATGCTCACTATAATTCAGAGCCCAAGCTATGATACCTTGTAGAAATTTAATGACAAAATCAACATGCATAAATTCTGTCATACACTTAGCAACCTAGAGATAACTGTCATCTATGAACTCTGAAATGTATAAACCCACATTCAAAAAATATTATGAGCAAAAATACCCGTTGGTAAGCACTTTTGCAGTAGAATAAACACAATAAACAACAATTACGCATCCATGTAATACTCAGAAATTTAGGCAACCAGCCAGGGAAAACCCCAATGTGGGGAAACCCAAAGAGAGAGAGAGATTTTATTAGCTTCAGGAAAGATATATCAGCAGCAAGATTACATTAACAGCCAAGAGAAAACCACTTACAGCACCCACACTGCCCCTCAAAAAATCTGCCTCGAAAAATGTGTTAAGTCCGTATTACTGTACGACCCACCCAGAAAAACAACACCTCAAAAATCGTGGCAATCGGAAATCTCTCAATCTCTTCTTCTCATTGTTGTGTCTTGCACACTACCCAATGCCTTCTCTTATAATTCGAAAATGACCTTTCACCTTCCAAGTGTCTTTTCACCTTCCTCATCCCTAAATCCAAAGGCCAATATCTAATCTTGCCTTTACATGATCAAGGGACATGATACATTCCCTCCAAAATAAATCACTTAAAATATTAGAGTACAATTTCACTTTATAACATAAGTGCACTTTATGAAATAAAGTCACTTTAATATTAGAAGGTACACTTTATTAAAAAGTCACTTACATAAAAAAACCACTTTATTACAACTTTATAAAAACTCATTACAAAGTCAAGTGTCTAGTAGTGCAAATATAAGGCTACTTCCACATACAAGACAAACATGCGGAGTACCTCCCGAGCTATAAAAGCTAATAGATGTTTAGAGTAGAATTTGACAATTCAATTTTCAAGTTGCATCTAGAATTGGGATTTTCCATAAGGATGTATACTCTCTTGAGATGGGAGCTACGATAGATAGTTGGCACTTCTTGTCTATGTAGGGAAGTACTAGTAGTCTATATAATTGCAAACTAGATAGATATGTATGCTTTGATGTTTTCTATTTTTGTCCAGTATCGTAATATAATATGCATTTTCTTAAAATAAATATCTTTAATATGTTAAGGTTATAAAAGAAAAAACATTTACATGTTAAGGTTAAACAAGAAAAATCTTGTACATGTTATGGTTATTTTCTTCTATGATAATACTCTACTGATAGCAATATTAAAACATTGCTTTGTCAAAGGATAATGCTAATTATTTTCCTTTGAAAATATTGATGTGAGCATTAGTAAACTAGGTTGCAAAGAGTAGAGAAATTGTGGAAATTTCCAAGAAAATCTAGGTTGGCTAAACAATTTTTTTAGTAGAATTCATGTCATTACTTCTATGTCGGCAACATCAAAGAGATCAAACAATGGGGTATTTATAAGTTGGAAAGGTACTCAAGTAAAATGATATGTAACTTATGTTAGACAATGAGTTGCTAGACAATCACAAAGTCCAAGATCATCTTGTTACCCCTCTTTCCAGCCGGGGTATTCACATGCATTTTAATGAGCAAGACAGTTTGATGACATTTTGATTTTTGGGCATGTTCACGTTTTTCATGGGTAGTTTGCATATCTCGAGGCATGGTCATACTATCCGAGGCATTGATGACCACATGGATGCCCTCTATGCATGCCACGTGGCACATGCTAGAACACTCTCTTTGTTTTGGCATTTTAGAGTTGGTTTTCATCATTATGGAGGGCTAATCCACATGTGGGAGCCCAATGATAGTAGTGGGGTTGTTGTTATGGCATAATGTGAGGTGGGGGGTCATTGCCATGGTTTATGGAGTTCTTGTGCTACACGAGATTTATGTGGACATAGCTTAAAAGGTACAAGGTGAAGTTTAATGAGTTGAGCTTCATTTGATGCCACTTTGCTTGTTGAGGGTTTATAGACCCATTTTATGATGTGAAAGGTCACTCCCATGCTTCATGGATGACCCTTGACATATGATATGGGTATGGGCATTCATTTGAGACTTTGTTCTGGGGATTATGGAGCATTATACCACCCTTTTTGGAAATGTTTTGAAGGAGCCGCCCCCTTTGGAGGGTTTATGTCACCTTTTAGAGGATCCATTTGTACTTTTGAGGAGGATGTTGACCAACTACACATGTTAAGGGGGCCTTTGGAGGCCAATGTGGCATCTTGGGACATCATTTTCCTTGCTTGGACGAGGAGACTCCTCTTATGAGCTTTGCTTCATCTTGTTCATTGTACATGTGGCTTGATCGCTTTTATTTTATTGTTGTTTTAGGTTCCTTAGTTGTTTTCTTGTTTTTCTTAGGTTGGATCTAAGGAATGACTTAAGATATTATTATTTATTGTAAATGAGGTGTAGCATCATCTATATAAAGAGATGCACCTCTTCATTTGAACCCATGGTTGGATAATTTAGAAGCTCTCTCTTTGGAGCCTAACCGATATATCTTTCTTGGAGCATTTATGGTCAATGTTGCAGGAAGCTTCCCCCCCATGCTTTGAAGTCCCGAAGCTCGATCCGAGCGGGTGTGTCCAGGAAGCTTCATTGGAAGCGTGCTTTAAAATTTAGGAAGTGCGCTTCGGAGCAAATTTGGATGCTTCCTGGTCTTTTGGAAGCTCCACGCTTCGAAGCACGCTTCATAATTTTGAAGGGCACTCCGTATGCTTCCAAGGATGTTTCCTAGAATGCTTTCGTACGCTTCCTAGGAAGCTTCCCAGGTTCGGTATGTTTTGCAATTCACCAAGCCAATTTATCACATGATCAAGTTTGCAGATTCAAATCGACCAATCATTTGGAAGGTGTATGAGCAAATGGATAGCATGCTAGGGTAGATTAAAGACAATGTTGAGCCTAGAGATGTTAACCTCTATAATCATATTTGTGTAGAGGTGGAAAAACGGTGGGAAATGCTAAATATTCCTCTACATGCCTAAGCACATGTGCTAACACCTAAATACTATCATGTATCATGGCTCTCATCACCAACACCTAGTGGTGGGTCCAAGAAAAGACCACACCAAGATCAAAAGGTTCAAGCTGGTTATATGAAAGCATTAGAAAAATTGATCCCGGATGAGGAGTGTGACAACGTAATTAGCAATTAGCTCAGTTTAAACTTTATTGTTTTGGACCTTTCGGTCTTCATACTTGAGTGTAGATGGCCTATTTTGTAAACATAACTAATTGGTTACGACTCATGTTATTGTTGACAGTTGTTGGATATCTGAATTCATTTCATAAATTTATGGTCTATTTTC
>ML778277.1:983919-1003912 GCA_009831015.1 Picea engelmannii | reverse complement strand
AGATATCTAGGGTCTTCAAATGCTTGGTCCCAGACCAAGACTTCCATGCCCCAGGCATGGTTACCCTAGATCCAGTCCAGGGGCCCTAGACATATCTAGGGTCTTTAAATGCTTGGTCCCAGACCAAGACTTCCATGCCCCAGGCATGGGTACCCTGGCTGCAGTCCAGGGGCCCTAGACATATCTAGGGTCTTTAATCTCTTGGTCCCAGACCAAGAACCCAATGCCCCAGGCATGGGTACCCTGGATCCAGTCCAGGGGCCCTAGACATATCTAGGGTCTTCAAATGCTTAGTCCCAGACCAAGACTCCCATGCCCCAGGCATGGTTACCCTGGACCCAGTCCAGGGGCCCTAGACATTTGTCTAGGGTCTTTATCAATTTGGTCCCAGACCTCATACCCCAGGAGTGCACTGGGGGCCCTAGATCTTGTCTAGGGTCTTAGCCATCTTCTAGGAGACAGGCTCTCGCTGCTGCATGTAAATTTAACAATGACACATTTCATATATTTGTCCTTGTAGATGATTTATACTAATTAGTGGAATTTCTGGAAAGGATCATAAGATTGATGCCATTAATGCGAGAACAAATTCTATAAAGAATTTAGTGTTCAATAATGATCAATGTCCCTGTTTCCATAATAATCCAGGGTGATGGTAAAGAGTAGATGGTATAAGGTGGTTGGCTGGGTAGAGACCTCCATTCGCTTGGTGAGTAAATATATGAGGGCTCGCAATTGTCATCCTATTCTTAAGGGATACATTAACTATAGAGACTAGTAACTAAGATCTCTAGTTTTCTTGGAACAAGCTTATATTGATTGTGTTTTTGTAATTGAATGTGTGTTTGTTTGTTTGATTGTGAAATGTGTTCTAACTTCTGCCCATCAAAATATACAGTATGCTAAATAAACTTTTAGTTGATATAAGTTTATGGTTGCCTTGTGTGGTGTGTGTCTACATATTTTGGAAATGAAAATTCAGATATGAGGTAGACTAAGCATGATTTCTAAAATTGTACTATGTGATAGAGTATACATGATTTGAGTTTGCTAGATTGTACAGTGTGATGAAATGTATGTGCTTTATATTGCATAAAATATGAACCGTTGCATTTAACCACTGAATAAGCTGGGTTTTTGGACAAGAAAAGTTTTAAATTTGTATGCTAGTCTGGGTACCGTTTTTTTGCCCTTCCTTAGACCTTCATGATTGTTGATGTGGGTTGAAGATCAGACATTTCTAATAGGGCGAGGATTCTCTTGGTGAGATGGAGCAAGATATTTGGGAGAAGTCAGAGTGGAAGGAAAGCTGTCTCCTCGAGCAGTCAAGTCCATGCACAGAAAGGAGGTAGAGTGATATTCAAGCATGCTTTTATCTTGCTGTCTGTCTTTTTTTTGTTCTATGGAGAAAAGTTGTACTCTTCTAAATTTTGGACATAACGCTTTCAGGTCTTCAAGGACAATATGATATTCTTACGAACAAAAGGTTGGTATGCACGGATTACTGTTTGTTACACACATCTGTTTTTATTATTCATTGCGTCAACCAGTCTAGATCTGAGAACATTATTAATTTTGCAGGGCCAGTGAATTATTAATGGAAGAAACTGACAGTAATAACAAACGAATCAAAACAGGAAGCATTGTAGGTCATTCTATTCCTTGTATTTTCCAGTTCCCAGTTTGGATTTGCTGATATATGTTAGCGTTGTGCTAATGTTTTATCAATAAATGTAGAATGCATTTCAGCAAATTTTGAACAAGTTACAAACTTAGATCTCTATCGAATATTTTTGTTTTTGAAATAAACTGAAATGATAAGTTGAGATTATTGTCCTCCTGTTTTATCGAGAAAGGTTTTGCATTCATTGGACAACTTAACTCATTTTATTAGCTAAAACAACCTGTCTATTTGTGACATATGTGCAGTGCCACATTATAATGTATAATCAACATTAATACTAAATAGTAAATAGTTATAAATAAGAGGATCTGAAATATGCATTCACAAATATATAACCTTAGAATTATATTTGTTATCCAATTGTTACATGGAAGCTACTCAATTGTCTATTGGTTCCTTAATAATTAAATAATTTAGTTAAAAATGTCAGGTTATCCAACTTTGATAACCATTCATTAAGGAGTGACAAAGAGAAAAAGGCATATGATGATGAACCGATCCAAGTCATATGCAAATATAACAACATATGGGTGGTAGGTTCTGTAACCTCTTCAATTTGCATCCAAGTGGAAAAAGTGCTAATCCACGGATGCAACCTTGAGGTAAGACTAGGAGAGGTACAACTGTCACCTTAGTACAATCCTCCTCTCACTTTTGGCCAGCTATCTCGAGGCCAAGGGGGTATCCCTAGATGTTGAATGATTAAATGAACTGAGTCTAAATGTAGTAAATCAATGAGAGCCTTAGATTTAAGATGTAAATCTGATTTATGATGAAATATGATGTACATATTTACACTTAGTAATATCACCACATGAGCTAAATCCAAATAAAGATAAGACTTGCAAAGTAAAGAGGATTTAACACATAAAATACACGATGGTGTGATGATCCATACAAGTAAATTCCAATGTTAAGAAACTAGAGCATACATCAATTAGATCCAATTAAAGATAAGAAATTACATGCACCTTGAATCTATAGCTCAAATCGGATTTGTGATATTTTTGAAGGGAATTACCTAATTTAAACAATTGGTGAAAACCACTCATTAAACCTATTTAAAGATATGAAATAAATGGAATTTTGATCAAATAAATTCAAGTCTAAAATGAAAGATTATTATCTATGTAAACTTTAAAGTGATTAGACTTGAGATAAAATTCAATTTATGTTATTCAAAATTTTATTCCAGATTTCATAAAAGAAAAAAATGTAAATGATTTGTGATTTTTAAATGGTGGATGAAGGGAGAGATCATTGCCAAGTAAACCCTAGGGCTTATGGAGTCATGAAGACAATCTAAGAGGGCTATTTTTTTATGCAATTAGGACTGAAAAAGTTGCATAAAGCATGCTATAACCTTCCTAAAAGTGCTGGGAAATAATGTAGAAAACTCGCAAGGAAGGTCTCTCAAAGAGATGCACCTTCAACTAGTTACTTGACTTTACTGTAGAATTGGAAATTAAAAAAATTCACAAGGAAGGTCTCTCAAAGAGATGCACCTTCAACTAGTTACTTGACTTTACTGTAGAATTGGAAAGTAAAAAAATTCTGCAATTATTCCTAAGATATAAAATGCAAATTATTATACCAATACTAAAATAGATAAAGTAGAGGTTAATACCACATCAAGTTCCTCCATTGTAGTAGATGCACTAATGCAATAGACCAAATAACTAGCCAAAAATAATATAATATGGTGGACTAATGCCAACATGTACAATAATATAATATCTAGTCAAACTAATGCCACATGTACAATACAAGAGAATAGATGCTTCAACAAAGTGGATGCCCCCCCTCCTAGAAATGTGTCCCACGTGTGAATCCGTCTCTAAAAGTGGTATGTCTTCAAATGAGTGGTGAAAATGTGGCAAAAATATTCTCATGACAGATTTTAAAAGCACCATAATTGTGCCACTTGTTGCCTGAATTTATATTATGACCACATTTTGGAAATCATGTTACCATTCTACATCTGATGGTGTTGATCTGGCAGAATTTTGGGCACTTTGTCAAAAGATAACTGCCCTTGAAGCTAGGCCACGCTCAATGTATGTGCAACAATCTCCTCAAGTGGATGTCCTCATCATGAAAAGTAGCGCAAAGTAGCCTCAATAGATGGAGCATCGAAAAGAAGTGTGCTCAAAGTCATCCATGCTCAAGCTCCATGTTGCAACCAACCTCAAAAGATCCGCGATAATCCCTCTAAGTGGCATCTGTCTCCCCAAAGTGTAACAACCTTGGTCAAACGATCAAATAGGAGCAAGTTGACCCCTCAAATGAGTGAATGATGTGGCACGTGTGGCATCCAAGAAAATGTGTACAACCTGTCACAATGCCCTAGGCAAGGTACACAATGCCCTAGGAAGTCATAGATATCGATGTTGGTACATAGGTCTTGTTACCCCCTCTCATCTAGGGGCAACTAGAGGAGATCATGGCTCATTGCCCACAATGAAGACATTGATCCCGATGATGATGACAATGATGACCAATATTCTCCACACACAAGAACTCCTCAGATGCTTCCCTCCTCATCCAACTCAACTTATCACACCTGATCAACATGGTTCATCGGATAATGGTGGTCCAAAAAATTATGAGGTACACTAGTCATTGTTTCATATGAAGTGTCATATTTAATACATTAGGCATTTGAGTGAGGATCATGGGTTGAAGTCGGATAATGAATCATAAGCTTGGAAGTTATGCTTTTTGCCTTGTTTCACCTTGGTATCCATCATTTGTGTCCTAGTCCAGTGTTGTCACTCTTGGGGAATAGGGGTACTACTAGAAGGTTTTGATAGGGGTAACGTACCGCTCCGCTTCATACTTGAAACTTTTCATCATGGGGCCTTTCGCAGTGTGCTAAGCTTCGACAATGGCTATTACATGTACAACAAAAAGGTTTGTGGTTCATTCTCTTATGAGAAGAAGGGTTAGAATGCCAAGTTTGATGCAACTGCTAGAAAAAATGAATGAGAAAAAGAAAGCATGTTACAAAAGAAAGAAGAAATGATGGGATAATAAATGACCAAGTCAAAAGCCAAAAGTCAACTTGAGCTCTACCCCATCGTTATGAGGCGATTGCCTCTAGTCTAATGAACTCAATGCATATCAACTAAAAAGACTTAATCCTAGTAAGAAAAGAAAGAATAAAGTGCTTGAAACCTGAAAATGGGACTTGCATTGGATAAAATGAATATCAAAAGGAAAGAAAAGGGTTTTGGAATACACACACAGCCGAGGAAAGGGTATCTCAAGCAACAAGCGCTCCCTCTACAAAGGCACTCATGGAAATGGATAGAGCACAATGCCTTGCGTGTTAATAATTCCATCACCCTGAAGTAACCCCAACTGTTTCATTCACCATATTTTCACTTTGATAGGGCTTCCTAGGAAATATCCCTCTATCTGGGTATTGACACCTAATAGGGTCTTTTGATGGCCCTCCTAGACCTAAACTTGGCAAATTGCATAAAGTCTTGAGCTAATGTGAAGTTTGAAGAAGATACCTAATGTGAATTGCTTATTGGCTTTTGTATTAAGTGATGGCTTACTTTGTATGATTCTAATGACTCTTGTACCTTGTGATTATTGGTCTTGCTTGATTTTATGGATTTTGTTTGACCATGGTGCACTGGACAGGGCCCTTTTGGAGGATGTTCTCATGATGATACCCAAGACGTTCTGCACTATACACATGACGTTGCACATTTGATGGCCATATGATGATTAGACACACCCTAGGCCACCCTCTCACAACTCCTGTGTTGGAAATATTGTTGTCATTGATGTCAAAGACAGGGGGAGACTACATATGTCCAAGATAAAATTGCAAGATGGAGATTGTTGGAAATATTGTTTTTGGATTTTTGATGCTGAGTTTGGATACCTTATATTTGGAGGTATTTTTACTTTGAAGAGCTAGCTCAAATGGGAGCATATGATATATGGTTGGAAAGCTTATTCCGAGACCTTTCCTATGGTATATGGAACTCCCTCTAATTCCTTAGGAATGAGGAGATATGATTGTTTTTCAGACAACCCAACCAAAAAGTTCAAGTTGGGCCAACTAGTTTTTACATGTCAGCCTTAAAAGTGAGCACATAAACACTATAAATACATGATAGATGAGTGCATTTGAAGATCATCCAAGCAAGAAGATCAAGTCTGAGGTGTGCAAAAGAGATTTGAGGTGTGCAAGAGAAGTTGGGGAGTATTCTTGGGGTCTAAAGGTGCGCAAGAAGATTTTTCTTAGAGTTTAAAGGGTGCGCTATGAAGGACTAAGGTCTATGATGCTGCAAAGTGTGTTGTTTTGAGGTTGTGATGCTGCAGTTTGGAATTATATTTTGGGAATGATGCTAAGGCATGGAGGCTAGATCTAACTAGGATTTGAATTTATGTTTGGGGTATGAAGCAAAGAGAGGCGTTGAAGCATGAAAGATAAAGTTATGATGATGCTATGAAATACACGAAGTATAAAGCATGCAAGTGAAGTCAGAAGTACTCTGTGTAGGAAGATCTTAGGTTGGTGCCTATACAGGTCTTACTGAGTTGGTGCTTAGCTGAGGAGATTGGTGTCTCTAATAGGTTGGTGTCCACACATTATCTTGATGAGTTGGTGCTCAACTAAGGAGATTGGTGTTTCCAATAGGTTGGTATTGACACAATATCTTGCTGAGTTGGTGCTCAACTAAGGAGATTGGTTTCTCCAGTAGGTTGGTGCCTACAAGCTTTTTGTGGTTTTCTACCGCAAGGGCTTCCAAGTTAAACTCTCTGTACCGTGATTCGATTTTACATGCATTTACTGTTTTAAAGTTCATGAATGATTGATGAATGGTCAATTAAAGTAAAAAGTATCTTATGTTGATTCACCCGCCCGCCCTCTCAATATAAACATTAGTTGGAGAGATGAGCTTAGATATTGCAGATATGGTCAGATTGGCTATTAGATGGGCAAGTAGCCCACATGTTGGACACTGCACCTTAGAGCATGTTAGCTTTGATTTGAGGACGTTGCACTGGGATGAGATGTGACCTTTTGATGAGGAGGTGTAACTTTTCACCATGCTTTGCACCTTTTGATGAGACACGACCTTTGGAGGCCCTTGCACCCTTCTAGAGCATGACGTCACCCTCGTTGTGGCATCCTACACGCACACGTGTCATTCTTGAGGGGACATTTTGGTGTATTAATGTTAAGGTTTAAGCTATTATTAGGTTTCTTTTCAATTTACTAGATAACCACAACATAGATAGGATCACTGAGACAAACACAATCACAAGATACACAAAATTTATCCTAGGAAACCCTCATGGGGGAGAAAACCCAGCAAAAACTTCCTTAAGATAGATAGCCAATACAATGCCAAGACAATAAACCAAACACTAGAGAATATCCTCCGCTGAGCAATGCGCCTCTCTCTTCCTTCTCCCAACTGCAGCTACCAAACTTGCGCATTGAGTGAGTGATCAAATGAGGCGCTGGCTTCCTTTATTTATACAATCTAGCAGGTGCTGGAAAGGTGTCTCTTCACTGGGCAGGGCCGACTTATCTTCTTAGTGGTTAAAACCACTTTAATTAGCCTAATATCCTCCACTGAGCAATGCACCTCTCTCTTCCTTCTTCTCCCAACTGCAGCTACCAAACTTGTTCACTGAGTGAGCGAATGAGTGAGTGATCAAATGAGGCGCCAACTTCCTTTATTTATACAATCTAGCAGGTGTTGGAAAGGTGTCTCTTCACTGGGTAGGGCCGACTTATCTTCTTAGTGGTTCAAACCACTCTAATTAGCCTGGGGGCCGACTTCTCAATTTGCATAATATATTTAGGGTTTGACCAATCCACAAAAGGGGATTTGGTCAATTATAATGCCCGACATGATCAATCCACAAAAGGAGATTGATCTAATGAAGAATAACTCTAATAAATAGAATACTCTTTGCAGTTACAATATTTAAATACTCCCCCTTAACAAGAAGGTTATTCTACAACATCATCAGGAGAGAGAGAGGGCAACAATATCAACATCTGGAACACTGACTGGCATATCTATAAATCATCGAAAGTTTTTTTCATCATCAATATCATCATCCACAACAGGGAGCTGGAATGGCATCACCATCATCTGCATCAACATGGACTAGTATAACACTAATACATCATCATCATCAATAACAACACAAGGTTGATACAACATCAACAACAACAACATCACAACATAAAGGATGGAGCATCGTCAACAACAACAACATCATAGCACGAAGGCTAGATCATCATCAACAACAACAACATCACAACACGAAGGCTGGAGCATCATCAACATCAACACTAGGATGGAAATCTTCAGCACGAAGCTGGCATCTCAACAACATCAACACAAAGCATGAAGTTGGTTTTTCAATAAGTTAGGTTAAGCATGAAATTCATTCCATTTTAACATTTAACCATAACCATAAATTATGCAGCAACCAAGATCACAAGAAGAAGCACCATGCACAAGAACATAAGAAGTATCCTGAGACACCCTTCTTAACAAGGGAAGAAAACCCAGCCAAATCCTTTGCTATATTCTTCAAGAGAAAGATCTTCACCACCAAGATAAACCCTAGCACACAAGAGGGTGCTCAAACCCTAGAACTCTAGTGCCCAAGAGAGGTGCACACTTTTCCCAAAGAAGTGTAGTTGCTGAAATTTCCAAACTCACATGAAAGATATATTTCCTCAAAGGGAAATTTACCTTTACTTATACTAACCTAATCTTGTCAACATAAGTGTCTATTGGCACAACAGGGCCGACCTCACCTAACTTATAATATAATTAATATTAACCAGATTAATTATCTTTTACATTAATTTCCAGTTACATTAAGGTAGGGCCGACCTGTACCCTTTACATTACAATTAGGGTTATAGGCAGGTCCGACTCTTGTACAATATAGCAAAGGATCTGATACACCCACTAGTGCTCATCCACTAGGGGCACATCCATATGGATGTCCATATCTCTGGTTCACTGCATTACACAGGAGAACTAGATCTTCACACGTTCACCCGTGCTCGTCCACTCTACAGATCTTCTTTCCCACTACCTCACACAGGAGAATCATCTGGAGTTTTCTCGTCAACTCTGCTACTCAGAGGAGGCTAATACATCATCTTCATTTCTGTTCACATGACGATGCACCCAACACTTTGGGATTTCACACGTTCACCTTGTGCTCAGCCACATGCATGTCCAACTCAACAGATCGTCTTTCCCACTGGATAATCATCTGGATTTCTTCTCAACTCTCTGAATGGAGGTCATCTCTACGTTCCATCTCTGTCTCAGGTAGGAACCACATACCCTTCTTTAGGGGATTTTTCTCAGGTTTGTAAGTTGAGAGAAAGACTCACATAGCTGCTACGATCCACATCTCACAGGTTTGTAAGCTCGAGAATGTCTCACATAGCTGCAATCATCAACAATTCTCAATTTGCATAATATATTTAGGGTTTGACCAATCCACAAAGGGGATTTGGTCAATTACAATGCCCGACATGATCAATCCACAAAAGGGGATTGATCTAATGAATAATAACTTAATAATAAATAGAATACTCTTTGCAGTTACAATATTTCAACACTCCCCCTTAACAAGAAGGGTATTCTACAACATCATCATGAGAGAGAGCGGGCAACAACATCGACAACATCTGGAACACTGACTGACATATCTATAAATCATCGAAAGTTTTTCTCATCATCAATATCATCATCCACAACAGGGAGCTGGAATGGGATCATCATCATCTGCATCAACATGGACTAGTATAACACTAATACATCATCATTATCAATAACAACACAAGGCTGATACAACATCAACAACAACAACATAACAACACGAAGGCTGGAGCATCATCAACAACAACAACATCACA
This sequence comes from Picea engelmannii, assembly GCA_009831015.1. NCBI lineage: Eukaryota > Viridiplantae > Streptophyta > Pinopsida > Pinales > Pinaceae > Picea > Picea engelmannii. The sequence continues at coordinate 994,292 of ML778277.1, read as the reverse complement.
ACACGAAGGCTGGAGCGTCATCAACAACAACATCACAACACGAAGGCTGGAGCACCATCAACATCAACACTAGGATGAAAATCTTCAGCACGAAGCTGGCATCTCAACAACATAAGCACAGAGCTGGAAATCTTCAGCACTAGGCTAGCATCACAACAACATTGACACGAAGCTGGAAATCTTCAGCACTAGGCTCGCGTCACAACAACATCAACACGAAGCTGGAAATCTTCAGCACTAGGCTGGCATCACAACAACATTAGGATGAAGCTGGAAATCTTCAACACTAGGATGGCATCACAACACTACTCCCCCTTTTGAGGGAGGTCCTTTCGGACTACACCAAGCTTATCTCGAAAGTGCTCAAACATTACAGGAGATAGAGGCTTGGTCAACACATCTGCAACCTGTTCATCCGTACTAACATACTGGAGCTTTATGGCTCCTCTCTGCACCATATCATAGATGTAATGATATCGGATCTCTATGTGTTTTGACTTGTCATGGAACACATGGTTCTCTTGTATCTTTATGCAACTCTGGTTATCACATAGGATCATGGTTGCTTCCATCTCTAGATCGAATAGACCTGTCAACAACTTGTGAAGCCATATGACGTCACAACTGGCGGAACATACAACAATGTATTCTACTTCTGCTGTGCTGAGAGCAATGCTTGATTGCTTCCTACTCTGCCATGAGATCATGGCTGACCCCAGACTGAAACAACATCCTGAAGTACTCTTTCTGTCAGAGACACTTCCAACCCAATCTGAATCGGTATAACCACTTAGTTTGAAGTCATGATATCCATTTTAATTGAGACCACAATCTAATGTACCCTTAAGGTACCTCATCACATGTTTTGCAGCAACCAGGTGAACACGTCTGGGCTCTACCAGAAATTGACTCAAGGTGTTCACAACAAAACATATATCTGGCGTGGTGTTCGTCAGATACATCAACGATCCAATGATCAATTCTGACGAAGTGTCAACCAGGAGCTTCAACTTTGTTTCCATAGGTGTATTCATGGATTTGCACTCCAACATATCAAATCTCTTCAGTATTTCAACTGCATACTTCCCTTGGTTAAGGAAGAACTTCTCTGGGCTCTGCCAGACCCCAAGACCTAAGAAATAGTGCATTAGGCCAAGGTCTTTCAGCTCAAATTCTGCAGCGAGCTTCTTCTTACAATCAATGATGAGCTTTTCTTCTCCAGTTAAGAATAAGTCATCCACATACAACAACAATATAATAGGCTCATCATTCATAACCTTGAAGTAAAGGTTAGAATCAACTTTACTCTTGGTAAAGCCCAAGCTCGTCAGGAAACTGTCAATCTTTCCATACCAAGCTTTAGGAGCTTGTTTCAATCCGTACATAGCCTTCTTCAACTTGCAGACACGAGTCTTCCTGTCTACAACTTCAAACCTTGAGGTTGTTCTATATACACTTCTTCAATGACACCATTCAAGAAAGCTGTTTTCACGTCCATCCGGTGTAACTTCCACTTCATCTTAGCTGCAAGAGCTATGATGGTTCTGATTGAAGTGTATCTGGCTACAAGAGCAAACGTCTCTTCATAGTCAATGCCTTCCTTTTGAGAAAATCCACGAGCAACAAACCTTGCTTTATATTTCTCAATACTTCCATCGACAACATGTTTTATTTTGAAAAGCCATTTGGAAGATACCACATCCTTGCCTTTTGGTCTGGGAACTATTTCCCATATATCATTCTTTATAATGGATTGGTATTCTTCTTTCATGGCATCTGCCCATTCTTTCTTCTGAATAGCTTCTTCAAAGCAAGTAGGCTCCTTCTCTAAGAGATCACACATCAAAGCCTTATAACTGGAGAATGGCTTGGGTTTCTTGACTTGTCTCATGGTTCCTTCGGGGACACTATACTTCTCTCCATCTTGAATAAGTTCCCTTGCCCAGGCTGGCTTTCTCTTGTGGGAGATCGTCATTTGGGGAGGTTCTTGGGATTCTATTATGTCATGATCTTCTAGAATCTCCTCATCATGGGAAGTTATGACTTCCCTCACTGGTTCTGTAACTCTGGGAGCCACAGGTTCTTCTTCATATACTTCTTGAAGCTGGTATCTACTTGATTTCATGAGTGTTGCATCTTCATCAAAGGTTACATCCCTGCTGATCTCAATATGATGGTAACTTGGTATATAAACTCTGAAGGCCTTGGAGACCTCACAATATCCAACAAATATTCCCTTCTTTCCAGAAGGGTCCAACTTGGTTCTCTTCTCTTTTGGAATGTGTACAAATACTGGACAACCAAATATTTTGAGATGGCTTACTTCTGGCTTCTTTTCGGAGAACATCTCTTCAGGGGTCTTGAACCCAAGTGCACTATGGGACAATCTGTTTTGTACATATAGTGTTGTTTTTGCTGCTTCTGCCCATAAGTGCAGTGGATGATCTTGATCATGGATCATAGTCTTCACTGCTTCCATTATAGTTTTGTTCTTTCTTTTTGCTACACCATTTTGTTGAGAATTGTAGGGAGTGGTGAGCTCCCTCTTGATCCTGACATCTTTGCAAACTCTTTTGAGGTGTATTCTCCTCCATTATTTGACCTGGGTATCTTGATCTTTCTTTCAGAGAGATTCTCTATCAAGGCTTTGAATTCCTTGAATTTACTGAACACTTCATCTTTTGATTTCAAAAAGTAAACCTAGGTTTTGCGAGAATAGTCATCAATAAAAGACACATAATATACATACCCACTGATGGAGGTTGATGGCATTGGGCCACATACATCTGAGTGAATGAGCTCTAGGACTCCTTCTGCTTTATTGTCTCTCTTCGAGAAAGAGTTTTTGATGTTCTTTTTTTTTGCAGATCCGTTGCACACACCTTCATGGTCAACCTTGAATTCTGGTAGTCCTGTGACTGCCTTGCTTACATATGGTAATGCCTTGTAGTTGATGTGAGCTAGTCTTCTATGCCAAAGTTCACATGGATTCTCAATGGAATGGGTCAAGGCTGCTTTTGAGTGACCCTTTAGCTTATACAAGCCACCTTCTTCTTTTCCAATAACAATGGCTTCTTCAATGGTTTTTCCTTTGGGCCACATAAGAACTTCTCCATCTATGAAGGAAACTCTGAAGCCTTTCTTCTCTAAAGATGAGATAGAAAGTAAGTTCTTTTTCAAACCTGGTACATATATTACATCCTTCATCTTCATTGGGGTCCTTGAATCAAGTTTGTAATTTGATTCTCCTACTCCTTTGATAGGGTATTGATAATCATCTCCAAGCGTAACTTTCTGGGGAAACTTTTTTTCTGTAAGGCAAGAGAGAATGTCTCTTTGACTTGTCATGTGCTTGGAAGCACCACTGTCTATGAGCCAAGTGTCCTCACCAGGTGACACTGATCTTTTGAGGGCAGAGATTAAGACATAGTCTTTAATCTGTTCTTTTATCATCTTTGTGGGTGGATCTTCATCTTCAACTGTATGGGCATGGTGCCTGCTGTTTCTATTCTTGTATTCTTCTCATCTTGATGGACAATTCTTAGCAATATGTCCCATCTTGTCACAATGGTAACATTGGTAGGATGAGAAATCTTTTTCTCTTCTTTGACCTTTCTAAAACTTTTGGAATCTCTTTGGAGGGTGAGATTCTTTATGTATGAATTTTTTTTGGGGGTTAGACTCCTTATGAGTTTCTTTCTGAAAGTAAGACCTCTTTCTTCCTCCTTTAGTATGAGTAGCTAGGGTTTGATCTTCATCTCTTGATAGTAGTGCTTCTTGGTTAGCTACTTTTGCTTCTTCTTGAACACATTCTTCCCAAAGACTGTCAAAGTTTAATTTCTCTGTTCTGACACAAATAGTTTGGATGAATGCATCCCAAGGTCTTGTGAGACCATTAAGGGCTGTCATTATAAGGTCGTCTTCATCTAGAGTATCACCAATTTCTTCTAGCTATTCTTTGAATTGTGATATTCTAGAGAATTATTCCTGAATTGTTTCTTCTTTCTGCATCCTTGTACTTTTGAGTTGATTTTTTAGATTCATCTTCCGATTGATGCTCTTTCCTTCATACAATCTGGTTAGGGCATCAACCATTTATTTTGGAGTCTTCTTTGAAGCCACATGAGGAATCGAGTGATCTTTAATAGAATCTGCAATGATTCTTTTGGCCTTAACTGTCGTTTTGGTGTTTTTCTTTAGCTGCAACATCGGTAGGTTCTGGTACATCTTCTTTAATGAATCTTGCTAGGTGATTCTCTTCAAGAATGAGTGCAATCCTATACTTCCAGGAAGAGAAGTTTTCCACACCTTCTAGCTTGTCAACAAGCTTAGTGCTTGTAGACATCTTTTACCTGGTGCTAGGAAAATGACCAAAAATTGAAAATGCTCAGAATTTAATTTTGAACTTACCAGGAGGTGCACTTGGCTGAGGAGAGTAGCCTAGTGCAGTTAGATTTTAGAAAATACAAATTATTCCCTTTCAAATTTGACCAATGAAATTCTGGACTGGTACTTCTGGTACTGGTTCTAGTTCTGGTTTCCTGGTTTTCTGGTACTTCAAGTTTTCTGGTACGAGTGAAAACTAGGGTTTCACCTTCCGGGAGTTCTATCCACTGAAAAAGTGCATTGAAGGTGCGAAAGAGTTCCCTAGGCTAGGGCCCACTTTTCTAGATGATTTTTGGGCTGATATTCTTCTTCAACAAAAAGCCCTAATTTTCTTGTACGACAACAATGACGTTTTTCTTTATCCAATGAAAGATGCTCGCTTAAGTTTAGCTCTGATACCTCTAAAGATAAAGTATTGAATAATTCCATTGTATCCTTGATTGCATTTCTATGCCTTTTCAATCTTGCAACGTTATTACTTGATTTGAATCATAATCTATAAGTGTTGCTCGAGATGACACCTTGAGGAGACATGATTACTATGCCCACACTATAACAAAATGAGCTAGATTACTAAATGAGGAAAGCCTAGATAGGCTTGAATCACATAACTAAGCTCAAAGGAAGATACTTGCAATAACACAACTTAATATCATTAATTAATAATTGGTGCATTTATTAAAATGGAGTTTACCTCATCATATATCATTGTTCACTAAGCAAATAATTTCCACTTATGAATGTTTGATAGATCGCTTTATACAAAAAGTGAACATTAACATATTGTAATGTTCCCAAGATACATTTTCGCTTAGAACACTAGTTGACCACTGATTAACTTGTGTTTGTGTGTTTACTTGCATGTTGATTTCTTAAGTTCGGCCTTAGGGTTTATATTCAGTTATCAAGCATAAATCTGAAGATATCATCCATGGAAATACAAGATATGACCATTACACAAAACATGGAACCAAACAACATAGATCTGACCTTTATTGATAAAATAAGCAAGAACTTTACAATGCGGATGCAGATCTGGAAGAACATCAGATAGATCCAATAAACAAGATATGAGCTGCTACAAAATGCTCCCGATAAGAAGATACTAGCCTCCAAAGGTTGAATACAATATGAAGACCAATATAGAAGAACTAGGGTGTAGTCCAAACCCACCTGGCTGATGGCACGCTCTCTAGAGAAGCTGAGAATACCCAAGGTTTCGGCCTAGCTGAAGGAAGCCTCCAAATAACATCAAACTCCAAAGAATGATAGATTGGGGCAAGTAGAAGCCCTCCCTGAAGTCTCAAGCCAAGATGCTAAGATCTACTCCTCGAAACTGCTGAATCCTCAATCAAGACTGCGCCCTCCTGAATATTGTCAAGCTCAATATTTTCGCCCTGATGAAAGAACCATTCAAATCCCTTGAAACTCCCTAGAAAGATAGATCGGGACACTACAACTCACTAGGTGAAGTCTCAGGGTCAGATCTGAAGTATAATCCCTCCAAACTGAGTAGATCTGAATCACAATAGCACCCTCCTTCTCTCCAAAATGTGCCAATGCTCTAGGAAATCAATCTGCAAGAGAAACCCTCTCAAAATGCACTAGATTTGAGGATTGAGGCCTTGCAAGAAAAACCCAAGTGCTCAAATCTCCAAAATCCCTCTTAGACCTTTGGATCAAGCCTTCCTCCAAAGAATGATGCGCCCCCTTGCTGGAAACCCTCAAGGGTACGACTTGCTGCTCTCCTGGATGAGTGATAGTACCTGTAACTACTGTAGAATGGTGTGGGTGGAGTATTGCATCCCCGAGACCAAGCTTGGAACAAGATGGGTGGAATCTTTCACCACTGAGTTGTTCTCTAGGGTTTGTATTCTCAAAACCCTCAAAACTCTGTGCTCAAGAGACTGTTGGCGGGCGAAATTGACCGTCCGTCAACTGAGAGAGTGGAACCGGTCCGGGGTTGTCTAATAACCCAAGCCGTTTGGAATGAACCACCCTGACGGGTTTAACGGCTCCGTTGGCTGCTTCTAAGGTCCTAAGAAAACCAAAGAGAAAACTAATCTAAACTAACTAATCTATCTAAAACAAATAAAACAAACTAAAACTCACTAAAACAAACAAACTAAAACTAAATACAAGAAACTAAACTAACTAACAATAAATAAAAACAAACTAATACACTAATCTAATTAAAACAAACTACTAAATTAAACTAAAACTAAATATAAACTACTCTAACTATTCTATATACAATCTACTAATTACTATTACACTAACTCTAACAATTAAATATCTAATTACTAACTGAATTACAACTTATTCACAAATATACATTATCTACAACTTGCAGATTTGAATAAAACCTGTAAAATTCATTTGATTTCTGCCCTAAGACAGTTAGATATATTTTTTGATTTTTATATTTTATGAATAAGAAATGAAACTTACTGAAATTAAACGATCTAATATACTAATTCATATATATCTAACTAAATACTAACAAATAAATGACAAACTGACTTGGAAACGCTCCCAATTTGTCCTGTGTATGATGACTTCGAAGCTGGTCGGAGGAAGGAAACTCGCACCGGTTAATCCATAAGCTTCTTGTAAACGATAGGCTGTGCTGCTCTTTGAGTTGTTTACAGGACAAACAAGACATAAAAAATCATAACAATTATATGATTTATAAATCTCTGCAATAAGGGAAACCTGTTATGCGAAAACTTATACTTAATAATTCAACTTATGAAGAAGAGAAATCTGTCATTCACAAACTGAATTAAGCAATTGCTATGTTTTTTTTTTTTTAAACACTTGAAAGAAATCAGATATGGATTACAGTGATAAAATTATATCATTTGCAAATGATTAAGATAGCTAAAGTAGTCATTAACCAAATACAAATTGATATACACAACATGAAACAAAATATTGATATTATGAGAAGCTAAAGCTGTAACAAAAACACCAAATTCTGCCTCAGTTTGTATTAAAACTCCATATCATTGTTCTCCCACGAATGAGGATGATCATTATTACAAAAATGATAGGTATTTATAAGTCTCTCCACAGGGTAAAACCTCCCTATGGATAATATCAAACTGTTTACATAATCTGGGAAGATATTCCCAAAATCAACTAAACTAGGAAATTAAAATGATATCAAAATATTTCAAATATCCCCTAACTGCTCATCAAATCCACTGCAATTTCGAATTCATATGCAATAGAGCAAAAATAACAAATTAGAAAGATATTTTATTAACAAAACAATAAAAATCTAATCTTATAGACTTAGCTACAGAATCATCTGATTCTGTAGCTAGTCTAAAATAACATACAGGATCGGGATCGAAATCAAATCAAATCTCTTTAAAATAATTAAAACCAATTTTCTTCCAATGATCATTTGAAACGAATCACTCAAGATTCAAATGATTTTATTATTAAACATAATCTAAAGTGATTCAAACGAAAACAGGGGTAAGAATACTCTGTTTTTCTTTTACTATAAAATCGGGTCAAACAGTAACAAGGCTGTTTCATATCCAAATGAAATCAATAATGAGTCATATCGTATGTGATACGATCTAATCCAACACAACCATTTCTCACTTGTCATAGCTATAATGATATAACAACAAATTCATATCGTTCAATCGAATACATAGATGGAAAGAACTGTTTCGATTATGTGTAAACGAAATCATACGTAACAGCATCGACCCAACCAATTTCGTGATTGATCCTTGCACAGTCAACAGACAGGATCGATAAATCATGATCGCAATCTTAATAGAATCAACAGAGGTTATAATTATAAACTGGGCAAATAATCAAAACAAATCACGACTGAGTTTAATATAGAAACAAATCGTGAACCTGGATACAATCAATTTCGTTCTTCGAATCAAATTCAAACAACATATTCATTGCAACATGAATCCAATTGATAACATAGTCGAGTAAACCAATGCGAATTAACCGTCTGGGTATAACTGTTATGAATCAAATCTATTCACGATTTGGGTGAATTTGTACAGAATCACATTGAAAATAATCCGAATTGTATTCGAGTTGGTCGAAAGTCATATGGAATATAAAACCGTAACAGTTAACCATTATTGCCAATCATATCAAATGTGATTGTGTTAAAAAATGAAATATGAGAAACAACTTGTGTCTAGAATAGATACAAACGACTTCAATTAACAACAAAGCATTCATTTTAGTTAAATCAAACCAATCAAATCCACACCACGATCAATCAAATCGAAGAAAATCCAATCGGAGCTAAACTGGGAAAACGAACTTCCATTTAGTCAAAACAAAGCTATATATAGAATATATACAATGTGACAGAGCCAATCAATGCTGTAAACAGAGCTATTCAAAGAATTCAAATTCGTTATATAAACAAGCGATATTAAAACATACCTGTGTGAGGCTGCTCAAATTATGCCAACTTAGAATTCATGACCGTTGTAGCTGATTCCACATTTTTAAACAAGATGGAGCCTGTCGTTCTTTGTTTCTTATCAGTGGCTTGTAACTTAGCCTTTTGACTGGTAAGCCGCGCAACATGGTCCTCCAAAGAGTGAATTCTTGACTGTAGAATCGGGACATCAAGATAATATCTCTCTAACCATGAGCTGCATTTATCACAGGGTGGCACTGTAGATTTCGACAGAGCAGGAGAGGGTTTGGATGAATGACCGGGGGCTTCACAAGGCTGCTTAATGCCTGGGTAGTTAGGGTCGTTCCGAAGACACGTGGGTAGGTTTGACACAAAGTCATACGAGGGTTCGACACACAAACCCTGCGAATAGGGGTATTCACTAGCTAAGAAACGCTCCACTTCCGAGTCGGAGTCTTCACTTAACACGATAGGGTTAGGATTGACAGGGGGTTTTGGCTTATTTCTTGCCATTCGTGAAATTAAACGGGCATTCTTTTTGCCTTTGGCGTTTGTAGTAGGTTTGGCTTTAGGCTTCTTGCTTAGAGCCTCATCGTTCTTAGTCACATTGTGGGATAGGTCGATAGGTGAGTCGACTGAGGGTTTAGGTAACAGGATGCTGTAGGGTACTGGGGGTACAAACTTGTCCTCGCTCACCACAGGTTTGTCAACCTGTGGAGGGTTCGAATCCTCAAAATCATTCCGAGAAAGAAAATCGCTCCAACAATCTCCGTGTAACCCCAAATGACAGACAACAATAATCTTAACCAACCCATAATGAAAAAGGTTGCTATCAACCTGGTTCCTTTTGTATTTCTTTGACATTTTAAATAGGCTTCTAAGCAGATAATAGGGCATATTGAGCTGATAACCCATAAAAACCATAAGCAAACGAATGTGGTGTAAGAAAACAAACCCGTATCGACCTTCGCAGGTGATAAACTGTTTGATAATCATCAATAAATCATGCCAACGCTGTTTCAGCATGGTCACGGGCAAACCTTTATCACAGGAGATAACCTTACGCGACTGGAAGAGCAGTGTCCAAGGGACCTCCTCTACTTTGCAATTCTTGGACCATCGTTGTCCAGTGGCAGGCAAACCCGTAGCAAGACTGATAAACTGCTCGTCAATTTCCAATTGAACATCGCCGACCTTGGCTCGACAGCCATCAAAGGTCATGGCGAATTGTCTAGCAACGCAGAGGTTAAAACCCTCGAATTTTTGTATGAACGGGAGCCACCCATTTTCCTCAAGGTCGCTGCAGGCACTGTCGAACATCAACAGAGCCTGGCTGCCATTGGGTTCAGCCCTCACGACCGGGGCCATGGTGCGAGCACATGGTAAGGGTTTGGGTTGAATTCCCCAATACACAGGAGCAAAGTCATTTGGTCTAACAGCTACGAACGATCAAAGTGGAAGCATTAATGTGCGCATGCGAGGGTGGTGGAGTTATTCACCGCCATGCATAAAAGTAATGGCAAAGTACAACCGCCAAGTTCAACCTCTGTTCAATCAATCATAA
>ML778277.1:967876-981932 GCA_009831015.1 Picea engelmannii | reverse complement strand
ATGTTGATCTAATTTACGCTTAGCTTGGGTTCTTACTTCTTCCAACTTCATCAAAGCGTTGATGCGGCTTTCTAAAGGGGGACAATCTTCTTCTTGGACTTTTTGTGACAATTGAAGCGAAGGAAGAAGAATGTGAGGTGGCATAATGGCTTCTCTGCCATAAACGAGAAAGAAGGGGGAGTTACCTATAGCGGCTTTGGGTGTTTCCCCATTAGCCCATAGTGCGTTCAGCAGTGCATTGTGCCAATTCTTGTGATTTTTAGCTACGGTTCTCTTGATAATTTTGATCAAGTTCTTGTTTGTTGATTCTGCTAAGCCGTTGCCCTGAGGGTAGTAACTAGCAGAATACTTCAGCTTTATTCCTTTTTCCAAAGCGAACTCACTCATCTTAAGAGAAGAAAAGTATGAAGCGTTATCAAAGACTAGACAATCATGGATACCGAAACGAGTGATGATATTTGAGTTCAGAAAAGCGATCACCTGACTTGTGTTAACAGTTCTTAGCGCAGTAGCTTCGGACCATCGAGTAAAGTAATTTGTGGCTGTCACAATATACTTGTGCTGTTGTGAGGACGGAGGGTTAATAGGACCTATGATATCAAGGCCCCATTGCTGGAAAGGAGAATCTACTGAGACGGGTTGCAAGGGGAAGGCTGGTTTTTGCAACCGCCCTGATGCTTTCTGACAGATGATACATTTACGACACAAGGCATGGGCGTCCCTAAAAAGTGTGGGCCAGTAATAACCGGCTCTTAAAACCTCATGAGCAGTGGTGTCGCCATCGAAGTGACCACCAACTTCTCCTGCATGCAACTCAAGCAAGACTTTTTCTGCTTCGTCCTTTTCAAGACAACGCATCAGTACGCCGTCAAAACTCTGACGAAACAGTATGCCGTTCACTAGATGAAAGGAGGCAGACTTTAGTCTCAACGCTCTTCTCTTGGCGGGGTCAAGGTGACGGGGTGCTGATCCATGTTCAAGACAAAATCTAATATCGTCGTACCAAGGACTTACGAGGTTTTGTGCGCAACAAATCAAACTTTGATCGTGTTGTTCTAGGTTTGACGTATCACTATCTTCTTGCTGTCCTATTTCTGAATCAACAACCAATTTACACAATCCTTGGCCTCTCACGATCTGTGCTGGGGTGATCTCTAAGTCATACTCCTGCAAGGAGGTGACCCAATTGGCTCTTTTTTCTCCTAACTCCTTTTGCACTAACAAGTTCCTTACGGCAGGGTAAGGGACAATGACTTTCGTCCTTGACTTCAAAAGATAGGACCGGAAATGCTTAACTGCTTTGAAAACAACATAAGCTTGCCGATCGACCGCTGGGTAGTTAAGTTCAGCACCTTTGAAAGCAAAGCTCATAAAGGCGATGGGTACTTCGTTGTTCTTAGAATTCTTCTGAGTTAGGACTGCGACATAGGAACGATCAGAGGCAAAAGTATAGAGTGTAAAGTCTTGAGAGAAATCAAGGCTCATGAGAGACGGAGCATCTATTATGGCCTTCTTTATGGCATTGAAAGCTTGGTTTTCTGTGGGTCCCCAGTGATACTGGGTGTCTTTCTTAATCAGGTTCTGGAGAGGCCTGACCATTTCGGAAAAACTGGGGACAAATCTTCTCATGAAATTAATCTGGCCTAGGAAAGATTGCATGGATTTTTTGGATGTAGGTGGGGGAAGTTTAGCGATGACTTGAGTCCTCTCGGGGTCAATAATCATCCCATCACTAGACACAATGAATCTTAGTAATTTACCCTGTTCTACTGCAAAGATGGACTTCTTGGGGTTCAAGGAGATGCTGTATTTACGACATCGTAGTAGAACGGCTCGTAAGTGAGTTAGATGATCGTCTTTGTTTTTAGAATAAACGGTTACATCATCTAAGTAAACTACTACGGAGTGATTGATTAAGCCTCGAAAAGCAATGTCCATTGCTCTCTGAAAGGTAGCACCAGCATTAATCAATCCAAAGGGCATTTTGCAATAAGCGTAAGTGCCCCACGGGGTACGGAAGGTAGTTTTTAGTTGGTCTGGCGGAGACATCAAGACTTGGTTATATCCAGAGAAACCATCCAATAAAGATAGCCTCTTGGAACCAGATACTTGTTGAAGGATCTGTTCCATGGGCGGGACAGGATAATTATCTTTGTCAGATGCTTGGTTGAGGTTTCATAAATCGACACAAAGACGAATTTCCCCGTTTTTCTTCCGAACTGGGACAAGGTTGGGTACCCATTGAGTGTGTCTAACAGGAAAAATTATTTTAGCACTTAGGAGTTTATTCAATTCTTTTTGAACGGTCGGTTCTAGTTTAGGGTGCATTTTCCTCAATTTCTGTTGGAAGGGTAAGGTTTGGGGCTTCATCGGGATGACATGCTGTATAATATTAGGATCAAACGTTTTAAGATCATCGTAAGTCCATGCAAAGATATCCTTGAATTCTTTAAATAATTTAACAAAAACAACTTTTTCTTGTTTAGAACATCGCAAGCCTAGATTGATACACTGAGGATTTTCACTAGTCCCTAAATTGACTTTTTCATAAGACAATGAGGAACTGCTGGTTTTACAATTGACCGTCTTTTTAAATTTATCTTCAAAATCATAAAACTTTTCTAATCTAACAACAGATTTGGGTATGAAATTTACCATGTTCAATAGACCTTCAGGAGATTTCGGATTAGGTATTACCGTAAAGTCGTGCAAATTGTCGTCGTGCGTTCGTTCATCTATCACTGCGCCTTGAAAGGTTTCTTCCATGTGCAGAAAGTTAATGATCTGTTGATCATCGTCAAATACTCTCCAGTTTGTGATATTGTCAGGAACAGATGGTTGAAACAATAGCTTTACGGAGAATGCGTTTGGGGATAAGCCTTCTGCAGGAAGAGGTTTAGAGGCTACATTAGCTAGTAGATCTGCTTCAACATTATTTAATCTAGGAATGAAATTTATATTAAATGCAGAAAATTTGTTCATTAAACTCCATACCCCAGACTAGTAACTTTTGAGATGCGGGGAAAGACAATGTATAGAGTCTCTTACCTGTCTAACCACTATTTCGGAGTCGCCGAATACAACCAGATTTTGAATGCTCATGTCCAAGGCTTTTTTGAGACCTTGCAGTAAAGCCTCATATTCTGCAGTATTGTTAGTACATTCAAATTCTAGTCTACAAGCCATTAATGTCTTGTTACCTGTCGGATCGATAATGATGCAACCTGCACCAACTCCTTCTTTAGACTTGGAACCGTCGAAATATAGAGACCAAATTTGATTTCCATCGGGCTCATGGGACTGTTGCATAGAAGCTGTTGGTTGCACATATGCTATGATCTCGGACTGCTGTTCAGGATTGTTGATAAGTGAAACCTCGGCCATGAAATTTTCGAAGGTGTCCATCCCTTGGATTTCAGGTGAATCAGCAGGAGGTGTGTATGGTTCATTTGGGTCGTTCAAATCCGTGACCGTGAACTTAAGGTAACGCTCATGGTTCACTCTGATCTTGTTGGGCTTACCGTTCTCCGGAAGCCATAAGTGAGACCAGTCTGTTGCGAAGAAACCATGCAGCTGCTCCGACCAGTCCCTGCTAAAAAACAGACCATACACTTCTGGAATATCCACCACAATTATATCAATAACTTGATGAACCTTTGGGTTAGACGATAATCTAATCAATACATTTTTCAGTTCGCCTATAACTTTAACATCTGTTCGATCAAGTTGTATGATTTTCAAAGTAGATGGTTCCACTTCAGCGTTAATCTTTTGGCAAACAGACCAAGGCATCACATTTGATGATGCTCCTGAGTCAACCATACAATTATGCACATTTCTGTTGAAGATTTCGAAGGTTAAAAGAAAAGGAGGTACATTCTTGCGAGTACTTAGAGTAGTAGCTTGTGGTTTCTTACTCGCAGTTTCTAATTCTACTTTATTTACATTATTTACAGGGGCTACAGGAAGGCTTCCTTTATCTTGAGAATCAGGATTATTTTTAGTGGAAGTCTTCTGCGGAACTTTGCTTTGCACAACCTTGTTGCCGTTTGAATTACCATTCTTGCCGTTCTCTGAAATATTTTGCAACATTTTTTGTAACAAAAATGGAAATTTCAACAACTCATAAATAGAAATGTTAGCCCTTAATTTTTTAAGATCTTCAACAACATCATAATCTTACTTAGGGCCGACATTACTCTGTTTAGTTTCTTCTGATTTAGATGGCTTTGGAGGTGCAGTTGTAGTGTTCTCGGCAGGAGATTTGTTTGAGGTCTTACTCCTGGTATTGTAAGGGTGAACAACCTCGAAGTTAGCTTGAAAGATGCTATCTGAGAAGTGTCCAAAGATGTTTGGAGAAGACTCTTCTTCTTGAACTGTTTCCTGCTCGATTTCCTCGTGAGGGATTTCAGGAGGCATCAAGTTCTCTTGCGCTTCTAGAATTGTCTGAAGAGCACATTGCAAACTTTCTAGGTTCAAACCTTCGGGGTTTGGATTAGGTCGGTTGGTAGTAAAAGGCTTTTGGAAAGGGGGTTTGTAGGGTCCTTTACTCGAGGAAGCTTCTTCAGTCGACCTTTTTAAATCTATAACTTGATTAGACAATTTTTGTACAATTTTAGTTAAATTTTCCAAATCAGAGTTTTCAAGTTGTGTTTTGCTTTGAGTAGGTCTAGGGAGAATTTCAATCTTCTTTTTGGAAGAAGAAACTGTCTCAGTTTCGTTGCTAGAAGAGTCCTTAAGGCTAAGTATGTCTTTTTCAATCTGAGTAGCCTCTTCAAAGGCTTCTAACAACCTGGCCTTTTTAGAACGTTTGACCCAAATAACTATGCTTTGATGTAGAGCTTTAGTGTAGTAAGCTATTACAAGACTCTCAGCAGGCATAGAATCTACAGGGATTCGATTTTTAAGCGTTAAGAATCTTTGATTAAAATCTTTAACTTTTTCTTTTGGGTTCATTTTTAAGCTTGAAAGATCCATGACTAAGACTTCCGGAGGTTTACCATCTCCGAATTTTTCCAAAAAGCATGACTCAAACCTTTCCCAAGACACGATGGTATGGGGCTGTTGGGCAAAGTACCAAGTGGATGCATTACCCTTAAAAGTATAAGGGAACAACCTACAGACAACATCTTCATGTTCAACATTACGGAGTCTGATGGCTAACATAATTTTTTTGATATGATCTTCAGCTATCTGTTTTGAATCGGGATCGAACTTGGGAAGCCATTTCTCCGAGTGCTTAGGTCAAGGGTGCTGAGCTCCAGGTACAGCTACAACATCCTGGTCCAACCAGGGTCTAGCAGGGTTGTTTTGATTTGCCATTGGGGTAGTGGGTGTGGAAGGCTGAGAAGGTGAATTGCCTTCGTCTGAGGAAGAATCTCCTCCAGAAGAGGAAGGAGATGAGGGAGGTGGTGAAGGAGTTATCCCAGATCCTCCTGCAACAGGATTTGTAATTGGATCTGTAGGATTCACAGTGAGGTTAATATCACCAAACTGTTCTCTGATATCAGAGAAGTCTAAAGGCTGACCCCACAGACGGTTTGGTTGCCTAAGACGAGCTAAGGCACTATGTGTTTTAATAAGAGATTGATGGATAATCTCTTGTGTGTCACCACTTGTAGGATTAGGGGTTGCTGGCTCAATTGTGATCTGCGGATCTTCGGTTGAAGTAGTTGCTGTTTGAGGGGAATATTATCTTGTGAATGGCTTCTAGTCACTATAGGTGAGCGATTAGGGGGGGGAGGAGTCTTGCGACCGCCTCGTGCCATTAATTAAGTTTAGGCTCTCCTTTTAGCGCCATTTGTAGGCGAGCGAAATTGACCGTCCGTCAACTGAGAGAGTGGAACCGGTCTGGGGTTGTCTAATAACCCAAGCCGTTTGGAATGAACCACCCTGACGGGTTTAACGGCTTCGTTGGCCACTTCTAAGGTCCTAAGAAAACCAAAGAGAAAACTAATCTAAACTAACTAATCTATCTAAAACAAATAAAACTAACTAAAACTAACTAAAACAAACAAACTAAAACTAAATACAAGAAACTAAACTAACTAACAATAAATAAAAACAAACTAATACACTAATCTAATTAAAACAAACTACTAAATTAAACTAAAACTAAATATAAACTACTCTAACTATTCTATATACAATCTACTAATTACTATTACACTAACTCTAACAATTAAATATCTAATTACTAACTGAATTACAACTTATTCACAAATATACATTATCTACAACTTGCAGATTTGAATAAAACCTGTAAAAATCATTTGATTTCTGCCCTAAGACAGTTAGATATATTTTTTGATTTTTATATTTTATGAATAAGAAATGAAACTTACTGAAATTAAACGATCTAATATACTAATTCATATATATCTAACTAAATACTAACAAATAAATGACAAACTGACTTGGAAACGCTCCCAATTTGTCCTGTGTATGATGACTTCGAAGCTGGTCGGAGGAAGGAAACTCGCACCGGTTAATCCATAAGCTTCTCGTAAACGATAGGCTGCGCTGCTCTTTGAGTTGTTTACAGGACAAACAAGACATAAAAAATCATAACAATTATATGATTTATAAATCTCTGCAATAAGGGAAACCTGTTATGCAAAAACTTATACTTAATAATTCAACTTATGAAGAAGAGAAATCTGTCATTCACAAACTGAATTAAGCAATTGCTATGTTTTTTTTTTTTAAACACTTGGAAGAAATCAGATATGGATTACAGTGATTAAATTATATCATTTGCAAATGATTAAGATAGCTAAAGTAGTCATTAACCAAATACAAATTGATATACACAACATGAAACAAAATATTGATATTATGAGAAGCTAAAGCTGTAACAAAAACACCAAATTCTGCCTCAGTCTGTATTAAAACTCCATATCCTTGTTCTCCCACGAATGAGGATGATCATTATTACAAAAATGATAGGTATTTATAAGTTTCTCCACAAGGTAAAACCTCCCTGTGGATAATATCAAACTGTTTACATAATCTGGGAAGATATTCCCAAAATCAACTAAACTAGGAAATTAAAATGATATCAAAATATTTCAAATATCCCCTAACTGCTCGTCAAATCCACTGCAATTTCGAATTCATCTGCAATAGAGCAAAAATAACAAATTAGAAAGATATTTTATTAACAAAACAATAAAAATCTAATCTTACAGGCTTAGCTACAGAATCATCTGATTCTGTAGCTAGTCTACAATAACATACAGGATCAGGATCGAAATCAAATCAAATCTCTTTAAAATAATTCAAACCAATTTTCTTCCAATGATCATTTGAAACGAATCACTCAAGATTCAAATGATTTTATTATTAAACATAATCTAAAGTGATTCAAACGAAAACAGGGGTAAGAATACTCTGTTTTTCTTTTACTATAAAATCGGGTCAAACAGTAACAAGGCTGTTTCATATCCAAATGAAATCAATAATGAGTCATATCGTATGTGATACGATCTAATCCAACACAACCATTTCCCACTTGTCATAGCTATAATGATATAACAACAAATTCATATCGTTCAATCAAATACATAGATGGAAAGAACTGTTTCGATTATGTGTAAACGAAATCATACGTAACAACATCGACCCAACCAATTTCGTGATTGATCCTTGCACAGTCAACAGACAGGATCGATAAATCATGATCGCAATCTTAATAGAATCAACAGAGGTTATAATTATAAACTGGGCAAATAATCAAAACAAATCACGACCGAGTTTAATATAGAAACAAATCGTGAACCTGGATACAGTCAATTTCGTTCTTCGAATCAAATTCAAACAACATATTCATTGCAACATGAATCCAATTGATAACATAGTCGAGTAAACCAATGCGAATTAACCAGCTGGGTATAACTGTTATGAATCAAATCTATTCACGATTTGGGTGAATTTGTACAGAATCACATTGAAAATAATCCGAATTGTATTCGAGTTGGTCGAAAGTCATATGGAACATAAAACCGTAACAGTTAACCATTATTGCCAATCATATCAAATGTGATTGTGTTAAAAAATGAAATATGAGAAACAACTTGTGTCTAGAATAGATACAAACGACTTCAATTAACAACATAGCATTCATTTTAGTTAAATCAAACCAATCAAATCCACACCACAATCAATCAAATCGAAGAAAATCCAATCGGAGCTACACTGGGAAAACGAACTTCCATTTAGTCAAAACAAAGCTATATATAGAATATATACAATGTGACAGAGCCAATCAATGTTGTAAACAGAGCTATTCAAAGAATTCGAATTCGTTATATAAATAAGCGATATTAAAACATACCTGTGTGAGGCTGCTCAAATTATGCCAACCTAGAATTCACGACCGCTGTAGCTTATTCCACATTTTTAAACAAGATGGAGCCTGCCGTTCTTTGTTTCTTATCAGTGGCTTGTAACTTAGACTTTTGACTGGTAAGCCGCGCAACCTGGTCTTCCAAAGAGTGAATTCTTGACTGTAGAATCGGGACATCAAGATAATATCTCTCTAACCACGAGCTGCATTGATCACAGGGTGGCACTGTAGATTTCGACAGAGGAGGAGAGGGTTTGGATGAATGACCGGGGGCTTCACAAGGCAGCTTAATGCCTGGGTAGTTAGGGTCGTTCTGAAGGCAATGGGGTAGGTTTGACACAGTCATACGAGGGTTCGGCGCACAAACCCTGCGAATAGGGGTATTCGCTAGCCAAGAAACGCTCCACTTCCGAGTCGGAGTCTTCACTTAACACAGGCTTCTAAGCAGATAATAGGGCATATTGAGCTGATAACCCATAAAAACCATAAGCAAACGAAGGTGGTGTAAGAAAACAAACCCGTATCGACCTTCGCAGGTGATAAACTGTTTGATAATCATCAATAAATCATGCCAACGCTGTTTCAACATGGTCACGGGCAAACCTTTATCACAGGAGATAACCTTACGCGATTGGAAGAGCAGTGTCCAAGGGACCTCCTCTACTTTGCAATTCTTGGACCATCGTTATCCAGTGGAAGGCAAAACCGTAGCAAGACTGATAAACTGCTCGTCAATTTCCAATTGAACATCGTCGACCTTGGCTCGACAGCCATCAAAGGTCATGGCAAATTGTCTAGCAACGCAGAGGTTAAAACCCTCGAATTTTTGTATGAATGGGAGCCACCCATTTTCCTCAAGGTCGCTGCGGGCATTGTCGAACATCAACAGAGCCTGGCTGCCATTGGGTTCAACCCTCACGACCGGGGCCATGGTGCGAGCACATGGTAAGGGTTTGGGTTGAATTCCCCAATACACAGGAGCAGAGTCATTTGGTCTAACAGCTACGAACGATCAAAGTGGAAGCATTAATGTGCGCATGCGAGGGTGGTGGAGTTATTCACCGCCATGCATAAAAGTAATGGCAAAGTACAACCGCCAAGTTCAACCTCTGTTCAATCAATCATAACATAGTTCAAAACCATATTATTCGGCCAACCAAAAAATCAAACGATGAGTGATATGCCAACACGCCATTAACTATAGATTTTCAAACCATTGTCATTCAACGTGGAATCAACCCCAAAAGTTAAACATGCGCTATTGCATAAATGTTTAATCAAACGTTTTAAAACATTGTGACAATCGATATTTATAAAATCGACAAGCCAAGAGCTATAAAAAGATTATTATAAGGATCATATCATATATATAAAAACAAAAATACACCATGACCCCTATGCAATTCAATGACTGGGCAAGTCCCAAAACATATAAATCTATATGCTCAATGCCTTACCAGTTTAATAAAATCAAGTTACGCAACCAATATGAGAATGTCCAAATAGGCATAGTTCGAAAATCCTTTGAGCCACATAATGATAAACCAAAGGTAAGTGCCACTCACAATATCAATAAAAAGATCATGACAGTTCAAATAACGATGGAGGAGTTTTTACGCTTACAGTCGTGAAAACTAAATGGAGATCAATAATCAAGTGTTGCAAGAAATGAAAATATCCTCTATTTGAAAAATGCGACGACAATTGAAAGTTCAGAAGACATAGGTGTAGGCAGCTAATAGGACAATAGAAAAAATTGAGTTGGCTGCCAACAGAGCCCAATAGAAAAATGCATAATAATCCAAGATGAATGAGAGGTGCGCCTTAAGCTTTCATTTATACCTCCTTTCTATTCTTCTATTGAGTTAAGTTAACCCTTAGGTTACTCAACCTCAAGTGCTCTAATCCTTTATTGAGTTACTTTTTACTTTTTCAAGTCAACTTCAAATTGTAACATTGAGTTTAGCTGACTTCTCCCCAAGCTACATGAGACTATAGTCTAGTGGGGATGACTAGACTACTGAGTCTCTCCAAATCTCTTCATCAAGAGGTGGGGGACATTACACATATCCTAAACTCATAAAGTGACTTTATTACATACTATGCTGTATATTCTAACACCCCCTCTTAAGGCTTACAATATTGAAAGCAAAACATACTAAGTGAAAGCAAAGACATATTGGCTAAAGACAAAAACAACACAAGTAATCAGAACTAAACATTCTTCTGGAGCTTCTTTTTTGGAAAATTGTTCTTGATCCAGGTAGAGCTCCATCAAGCTTCCTTGTAACCCTCGTAAGTAGTGTTACCAACATCGCGATATTATCGACAAAATCAGGGTCAGTGATATTATTCGACTTTTTCGACGATATTTTGTATTGTTTTCATTCTTACGACATTTTCCGATATTTTCGCCGATGTTGCTGATATTTTTGTTTTCGGACCCTCGGTGACATTTTCACCGACACGATGCTAGTAACACTGCTCATAAGGGTGTAGCTCCCAAGTCAAATTCTCAAGTTCTCGGGTTCCACCTCCTTGAACTCTTGAATTACAAATCTCACAAATTAAATTACTGGATTGCAATCCACATTCATGTCTCATAACCTCATTTTTGGATGGCAATCCACATGCATGTCTCAAAACCTAAACGAGGGATAATTTCTGATATCCACAAACTCTTGAACTATCTAGGTAACCATCCATGCTGAGCTATATCTACACTAGATCCCTTCTTGTCTTGAAAGTGTGGGCTTCCTAAAATGCATAGAGTGCTCTTTCTTCGGTAAGATCATGACTACTTTCAACATCCGATGGATATTCAAGAATGGCTGCATTAGCTACTAGTGGTTTGTCTTTGACTTTTCCCTTGAGAATGTCGTTAGCTCAAAATCTACAGTTCCAAGTCGAGTGACCCATTTTCTTACAATAATAACATTCCATCTCACCCTTGTCTTTTGTTGATTTGCTACGATTGTTTCTTGTGTATAATGCCATCTCGAATTGAGAATCACATTTGGCCTCTCTTGCAATGGTTCTCTTTTCTTCACCTAAGAGAGCAACAATCATATCTTCTAGAGTTTGAGAAGGTAATTGATTGAGAGTAAAAATTACATTACTATATTGAGAAGGCAAATTGTTTAACATAATGGCTTTGGCGCGTTCTTTCTCTACCGTAGCTTTGACTACATCTAGTTGTTTGATGAGAGATCTCAGGTTGTTTATGCGGCTAGACATAGTGACTTCGATAGACATCTTGAATTTGAATAGATGTAGCTTTTGAGAAAACTTTGCATTCACTAGTTGTGCTCCAAATAGCTTATTTAGATTATCCTAGATTACCTTGGATGATTTTTCCAGATCTATATGATGCAATTCCGAGTTTGAGAGAGCAGGCCAATACTGGCTTTTCATTTATCATCTTTGTTCTTCCATTCCAATAGTTTATTTGGATTTGTTGGTGATTTCTCAATCCTTTTGACAGTTCCCCACAAGTTTTTGTTCATTAGTTGCATCTAGATTTTGACTTTGCAGGTATGGAAATCAAAGCTCTAATAACATATCCATGTTTAATGTTGTAATTAGAGAAGTGTGAAAGTACTCTTTGCTTGATCTAGAAATCCAAGGCAACTAATTAGAAATTCTATATGACTATTGAAGGTGGTTGTACTATTTTCGTACAATAGTGGTTGTCAATTAAAAAACAATGGTTACTTTATAGTTGTACCGCTACGCTCGAAAGGGTAGAATGTATGTTAGGTGACTTCTATTCCATACAGTGATTGGCTAAAAATCATACAATGGCTGGAATTTCTATATGCGAGTTCCTTCAAATGGTGGCTATAACACTTACACCTTCACATGAGTAAATGTGTCCTCTTTCGCGAGACATGCCCTCACTCTCTTGTTTGATTCTCTTTCTAGGTGCATAAGATTAGCAAGAGTGGAAACTTTGTCTTTTAAAAGCTTGAGACTCTTGATATGACTTCTGCTTTGATACCGTATTATAAAATGAGCTAGATCGTTTAATGATGAAAGCCTAGATAGGGTTGTGTCACATACAAAGCTCAAAGGAAGATAATCACAACAACACAATATGGAGTTTACCTCCTTATATATTATTGTTCATTAAGCAAATCATTTCCACTTATGAATGTGGGATAGACCACTTTACGCAAAAAGTGAAGGATAACATATTCTAAACTCATAAAGTGACTTTATTACAATAGTAGCCTTGTATTCTAACATGCATCTACCCGTATTCTAGACTGAACTCCATCAAAATTCATCTTCCACATAACATCACTGTTTCTCTATGAGTTGTAGAATTTGCTAGACCAATATAAGTTTCAAAATCTTATTTAAAACAAACCAATTCATTCATTGGATCTTGGGGATCTTCTACATGATACTTTTTCATTTTTTCTCTATGCGAGGTCACATGAGTATTCTCACATGTGGGTTTATTAGTGTAAGATAAATCCATTTGAATGCTACCTCCTAGATTTGCAACCCACTTCAATGACAAGAGCATACCCGAATCATCAAGAGCATCTATGACTACTACATCCATTACTAATGAGATGTATGGGTAAGCAACGAGCTTCACTTTGAGATCCTCGATTAGATCACATACCTTAATTTCTCTTGAATCCATTGCATAAACATTTATGTATGGGCTGGTGGTTTTTAAGCTTAGTTGGTTTATAAATTTTAATGACATGACATTGGTTGATGTGCTTGTAGTTATGAATGAGTAAGTCATTCACTACTAACGAAATAAGAAAGGAAGATGACTACCATTTCTTTTACCTTCTTGGTTCATTGCTTGTAACACCACTGGACAATCTTCATTGATCTCACTAACTTCTTCCATGCCAAGTATTTTTTTCAACCTCCCCTTTACGAAAGAAACATTTGCTAACTCAGTTAAGGGAATTGGTACCTTAGCATTATTAACCCAACTTGTTATATCTATATTTATATCACATGAAGAACTTGTTGAGGGTTCTCCTTGAGAGACATCTTTGCTTGACTCAATGAGTTATTTGTTCTTTGGAAACCTTAGAGGACCTTGCATCTCTTCTTGAGGAGTACTATTTGTTGAATTTTATGTGAGATGATATGTAAGATTGATGTTATTATTACAATGATGAGTGTTCCATATATAGTGAACAAATGGTGACTGTTATTCCCGATATTAGGGATAACTAGGAGATCATGTCTCGAGGCCCACATGGTCCTAGACATGGAGTACCGAGAGCAGGAGCGACCTGAGCATGGTCCTGGAGGACCCACTTTTTCTTCTCAGCTAGATTTGTTCTGCCAGCAGTACCAGCCTCCATCACTACCGGTTTGGGCTTGCGTCAGAAAAGGTTCTTGCTCCATGAGGTAATTGGTCCGGGGTATCATGGTATGTATCATATTTGATCATTATAACTTTCTTATGTATGCATTAGATCTCTTTCATTTCAGACAACTGCTTGGATTTTACACTAACCCACTTGACCATTGTTGGGGTGATTTGACTGGGTAGCCTAGTAAGTTGGTATTCATGGGTTTTGGCTAGCCACCAAGGGGGGTTTGAAGGATCATCGTCCGCTCCCCTCATGCTTTCACTTTTCCATCTTAAAACCCCGCTCATCTATCCTATTTCCCTAGTCTGGCCATTAGGAGGACCACCCGGGTACATCTTGTCTTGTGGGAAGA
>ML778277.1:943991-964886 GCA_009831015.1 Picea engelmannii | reverse complement strand
ATATATATATATCTGGAAGAATGTCTTCCCAATGTTGTCCAAACATCAACACACCCTCTCAACGAGAGATACATTCTTCATCATGCCAAAGCTTGTCTCTGAAGTATACAAACTTCACCCTAGACTCATGACACTTGATTGTCAGTCTTGGGAGATGTCTCTCTCCCACCTGAACCGAGGGGAAACTCCTTCTGCGACTCTCCCTCTGAGCCAATTGACTCTCTTTGAGATCAGGCTCACTCTGGGTTCGCATGTGATAGCATCTAACATATTGAGTCTTTATCGTTCCTTGTCAAATCACCATGACTAGGACAAAGACCACACCGGGGTCGTTCACCACAGGTACACCCCTGTGAGTGAATGTCATCCTGATGCTAACTGATATGTGGAAAGCACTTCAAGCACCTCGAGTCCATATTATTCCTTGTCATGATCAAGGAAGGACTACACCTGGGCCCATTTACCACAAGTACACCTTTGTGATAAATGCATCGTATCTCTCTTGGTCTGCAACCCAGTCTAGGAGAAGGTCCACCCGATGCTTACTCGGGACATTGTAGCAAAACGTCTGTCACACATGGCATTCCCATGTGGACTTCTAGAGGATACTCCCTCTAGAAACACTAGGGTCAACTCCCCATAGTGTGTGACGTCAAGGTCAACTTCCTTGATGTGTCCTTATGTGCTCTCCACAAGGGATGTGTCCTCATGTGCTCTCCACAAGGGATGTTGGGCTATAAGCCCAAGCCCACTTATCCCTCTCGGATAAGTGTCCTCACAGATCAACTCAACTTAGTCATAGAGGAGTACGACTTGGATAATGTCTCAGGAAGCTGCAAACATCAACACTCCCTCTCAGCGAGGGAGTATTGCCAAGCTTGTCATGGAAGTACTTGAAATTCGTCCTGGTAAGGGGTTTGGTAAGAACATCAACAACCTACTCATCTGTAGGAAGGTACTGCAACAATACTGCCTTCCTCTGCACCATGTCTCATATGTAATGGTACTTGATCTCAATGTGTTTCGATTTGTTGTGAAACAATGGATTCTCTAAGAGCTTCACACAACTCTAGTTATCACAATGAATAATGGTGGAATCCAACACATGTCCAAATAAATCTGCAAGGAGCTTGCGAAGCCATACTGCTTCGTGGACTGCCAATCTCAATGCAATGTACTCTACTTCTACGGTACTCAAAGCCACATAAGTCTGTTTCCTGCTACACTAGGAAATTATGGCAAATCCCAAAGTGAATCAACACCCGGAGGTGCTCTTCCTATCCACTCTGCTTCCTGCCCAATCAGAGTCAGTATATTCCTGTAATCTCATGTCAATATTGGAAGTATATCTCAGACCACGTCCAACTGTGCCTTGCAGGTATCACAACACATGCTTCACAACAATCCAATGTGTTTGTCTTGGTCGACTCGTAAACTGGCTAAGTGCACTCATTGCATAGCAAATATCTGGTCTGGTGTTAACCAGATACATCAATGATCCAATCAACTATCTATACAGGGTCGGATCAATCTTGTCAGAATCGGAAGAAGACACACTTAGTTTCTTTAGATTCGACACCATTGGCGTATGCATGGGCTTACAATTTAGCATCCCAAACTTCTTCAATATCTCAACTGTGTACTTCCCTTGAGTCAAGAAGATCTCACCAGTTCTATTGAAAGATACACCAATTAGATCCAATTAGAGATAAAAACAACTACATGCACATTAAATCTATAGCTCAAATCTTGTTTATGATATTTTTGAAGGTAATTTGCAGATTTGAACAAGTGGTGAAAACCATTCATTAAACCTATTTAAAGATATGAATTAAATGACCAGTAGTTAACTTGAAAATCTGATTTATAATGTAGAAATTTAATTTGAAGATTTGCTTTATGTAAAGATAACCCAAGTAAATGATATGAAAGATGAAAAACAACTTAGCTCTAACAAGAATTCTATTTAAGATTGAATTTTGTGTGAAATTTCAGAATTATGATCAAATAAAATAAAATAATGAAAGATTAGTATGTATGTAAAGTGATCGTTGCATCACCTCTTGAACCCTCTCCTCGACTTCTTCAAGCTCTGCGCCCTGTCTAGAAACACCATGGCTCGCAGTAGAGGCTCTCGTCTCGTCCATCTATTTCTTGTTGGAAGTATCCCTGATCCCACTGGTAACGAGTGGGACCAAATAATTCGACCGGAGTAGTTGTAGAGCCATACCACATGGTTCCGATAACAATGAAAGTTGCAAAAAACACAACAACAACACTGCTGGAAAAGATCGTTTCAATATTCCCCATGCGTAATCCTACCTATAAACATTGGGGAGGACGAAAACTGAGATGGAATAGACCTGCTAATATACACAATATACCAGCTGCAATATGATGAAAAGCTATTCCTCCCGGAACAAAAGGATCAAAACCTTCAGCTCCCCATGCTGGATCCACTGGTTGTATTTTACCAATTAGTCCATAAGGACTAGACACAAATATCCCAGGACCATACAAACCCGTTATATGAAATGCTCCAAATCCGAAACAAGCTACTCCTGAGAGGAATAAATGAATTCCAAATACTTTGGGCAAATCTAAATAAAGTTTTCTTGTACGTTCATCACATAATATTTCCAGATCCCAATATACCCAATGCCAAATAGCTGCCAAAAAGCACAGGCCATAAACCATGATATGTGCCCCAACCACACCTTTATAACTCTAAATACCAGGATTAATTATAGTTTTTCTGGTGATGTTCCATCCACTCCATGAATCCTTTATTCCCAAATGAGTCATAAAAGGTATAACGAACATACCTTGTTTCCACATTGGATCAAGAACAGGATCAGATGGATCAAAAACTGCTAATTCGTGCAAAGCCATTGAACCAACCCAACCAACATCTAGAGCTATATGCATTATATGTACAGAAATTAACCGGCCAGGATCATTCAATATGACGGTATGAATGCGATACCAAGGCAAACCCATGCAAACACCCCTATTTTTATCAGAAAAGGTAAACACTATGTAACTTTCTCACATTGGATTGGAAGAGATCATGCTACCGAGATAGACCCGGATCATCTCGAAGGTGAACATCTATTCACTTGGACATTGCTAATGATGGAACAGGTTCGAAACAATTATGTTCGTACATAATAGCAGGGAGAGGCAAAAATATTTCATTGTTTGCATGTACCAATACACAATGTGGGGATTGGTTCCATTTTTACTGAGAAAATGCATAAATACTTGTTCATTATTTGAAGAACCAGTGAAATAAAAGAGGAAACTAGATTTCCTTTCCATTTCCAGATCAGATGGGCCATACTTTCCAATAAACGCGTATCAAAAGTCCATTCATATTTCTATTGGACTTATAATCATAATCCTTGAGGTTAAATAATGGTTACTCTTAAGTTGATCCTTGCCGCATTAGTGATAGTTCTCTTGAATATGTTTTCTTTTTAGTTATATTTATCGCTTTGGTTTTTATCTTTGTATTTCTACCGAACAAGAAAAAACGTAAGCCCGAAAGTAAAGAAAAGAATAGTGAAAGTAAAGAAAACAATAGTGAAAGTGAAAGTGAAGAAAAGAATAGTGAAAGTGAAAGTGAAGAAAATAATAGTGAAAAAAGTATCTAGGTTAATGAGTCTTTTTTGTTCCATAGAAAGATTCAGAGTTATTCGCAATAGTGACCGAACGGAGAGAGAGGGATTCGAATCCTCGGTACGGATAATCCGTACTACGGATTAGCAATCCGTCACTTTCGTTCGCTCAACCATCTCTCCAAGATGGAAAAGTTCATGTTTAACAAAATGAATGGTGAAGTAAAGGTGTATACCACAACATGTATGGATTGTTTTGATTCGACAATATAACAAATATTGCAATTATTCAATTAGATAAAAACTAATCTGGCGAATCGTATTTCTCATTTCATTTCAATTTTTTTTCCTTTTTTCTGGAAAGCAAATAATCAATCATATAGTGCTTTACTTAATTTGAGAGCTAAAATAATTGTTGCAAAAGCAAGAACAAACGCTATAAATCATTCCCTCTCCAATCATTTTGAATAAATGAGTTACACGGATTAGTCCATTTATTCCTCTCCAATATCAAATTTCAAAATCTAGATATTGAAATACATGAATGGGCTCTCTATCTATTTTATGTATTATTGTAAAGATATAAATTGCTCAAGGCTATAGGTTCCTAATCGAAACTACACAGATGGGGAAGAAGAGGAGAAAATAGAAGAGAAGAAAAGTGATTGATCTCAACAAAATTTTATTTATATGTTCATCGAGTTGATGGGATCATAGGGGTGAAAGAAAACCAAATGGATCTAAAGGTTATTGCACAACTTACTGTTCTAACTCTAATGGTCGTATCGGGCCCATTAGTAATAGATAGAGCTTTGGATGGATCAAAGATCCATGTAAAATATCCTTTCACTATTTTAGTTGATAATGTAACGAATCGCACTCACAAACTATACACGCCACAATCCCATTGACAAATATTATGTCATTCCTTCCCTTCCACATTTGAATCCAAATTTCGGAATTCCTTAATTATGGATCTTCCATTTCCGAGAGAGAAGAAAGGATTCTATCAATTCTAGGTTGTTCTTTCCCTTTATCAAGGAATTTTTTCCTCAACTCCACTAATTTTCTAATTGAATTATTTATAATTCATTTTCGAAAGATCTTCCTTTTCCGGGAGAGAAGGGAGGATTCCATTAAGTCAAGGTTGATCATCTATATTTTACTTGATCCGAGAGCCATAAACTGGAATGGATGATCCATATTTTTAGCTCTCAATCTTTGTTGATCTCTTATAGTAATAATATCTTGAGGTTTGTAAGGGTAACTTGGTATATCTACCATCAGGTCATTGATCCAGATATGTCCATGATTAACTAATTGTCTAGCACCCAGAATGGTGGGAGTCATACCCAATCGAAAAAGAATATTATCCGAATGCATTTCAAGTAATTGCAATAGGACCTGGCCCGTTGATCCTTTGGCTCATCTAGCAATACGAACATATTGCTTGTTCCCAATCATAACATAAATTGTCTCCATTCGCTTCGTATCAGCTCAACCTAGTGTTTCCAATATAGCCATCCCCACCCTCCTCTCATGTAAACCTACTAGATACTAATAAATGTTCTCAATTTGATATCTATAAAAATAGATGGATCATATGCATCCAATTTGTTATCCATATATCGTAGTAGATTCACTCATTAATATTGTTGAATTTTTCTCTATGCTTTATCTCATGCACATGTAGTTTATTTCATTTAGTATGTACTTGAACCATAAACAAATGCAACAACACCATACACAAGTGCTGCAATAACCAAGATCACTAGAAGAATAACCGTGCACAAGAACACAAGAAGTATCCTGGTAAAACCCTTCTCAAACAAGGGAAAAACCCAACAATCCTTTGCTATATTCTCAAGAGAAGATCCCCCAACACCATAGACCTAACACACAAGAGGGTGCTTACCAAAACCTAGAACCTAGTGGCCAAGAGAAGTGCGCACTTCAGCCGTACATGCACTTGCTGAAATTTCGAGTTGACAAGTGAGAGTGTGTAATCCTCAATGGGGATTCACCTTTATTTACACAATAGGGCCAACCTCAATAACTCAATAATATAATTAATCATTACACAATATTAATTATCTTACATATGGTGGGGCTGACTTGTACCCTTTACATCACAAATTAGGGTTACAAGTAAATCTTACTCTGAGACAATATAGCAAGGATCTCACACGTCCACTAGTGCTCAACCACTAGGGACACGTCCACTAGTGCTCAACCACAGGGATGTCCTACTCAACAGATCACTCAATTGAGTCCACAGGAGTACCATCTAGAGTACCATCTCAAGCCGACTCAACTGAGTCCACATGAGTACAAGGCAAGAGACCATCTCAAGCTGAATCAACTCAGTCCAGAGGAGTACAAAGCAAGAGACCACACATCATCACAACTCAGTCCAGAGTCTGATGCACACCCATCACATGGGCACACCCAACACTTGGCCTCTCTCTCATAGATGTCTCAACTCAGTCCAGAGGAGAATGATCTGGAGGATGTCTCATGAAGCTGCAATCAACAACAAATATATGATGAGGGGCCGATTTAACTCAGTGGTAGAGTAATGCCATGGTAAGGTGTAAGTCATCAGTTCAAGTCCGATAAAGGGCTCATATTTCCTACAAAGAAAGAAGGCCCGAGTGTCCATTTCTCATCTATTACATAGATATAAATATTTTCACCGAAATAGGAAAATGACATTGAATCCAGTTCGTTTTTTCTCTTATTTTATGATTGAACGACAGGAATTGAACCCGCACGTGGTGGATTCACAATCCATTGCCTTGGTCCACTTGGCTATGTCGGCCTTGGAAAAACAAACCAATTGTCTCTATCTACAGTGATTTCTTCCAAGAAGAAATGACGAGGCTAACGCTTGTATGTGGGTCGATGACCTCTTACAAGGGATCAAAGCACGATCGATGACTAATTCCCAACCAACTCTCGAACAAGTTTTTCTTAAGTATTTTGTATTTCTTCTGGAGACATATCTTGATCCCATCCTTCCTCAGTTCTTTCGAACATGAATAATCTTTCTTTTTTCGCATTGATCCTTTGTCCATTCACCCACGGGTGATAGCGATCGTTTTTTCCCTTCCAGATCAGATTATCAATTTGTTCTAAAATAACGCAGTTTTGCAGATTGGTTCGATAGATCCCATGTTATTCGAGTTGTAACGAAACAAACGGGCCATCAACATGAACATGGTTCGGTGTAAATGGAATTTATAGAGATCTATCTTGGGATTTATTGTATGTTTTATCTTGATACTCAGATCTTGTCTGCCCGAACAACTCTGGGCGGGGTATTTCATCGAAGGGTTGTTGTTTCAAATGATCGAGGCTGTGGTTGTGTCGACAAGTTCGACCCTCCGCTTGTTATGTATTTAGATTCAATGAATCTAGACCCTTGGAACTTGTATCCTTCTCGTGTTAGAAAAGATAGGGCTTTGCATCCAAGATGGAAAATTTTTCCATCTTACATGCACGGTTAGAAGACAATCAAGTTTTTTGTTATATTATTATGCAGGTGATGGGACAAATATACAAATTTCAAGGCTCATCTATCAATGGAGATAGTGAACATTTTACAGTATTGAAAGAAGATGAATGAGAAAAGGGGAATCTTTGTTGTCAAAGATTTGGTTGGAATGAAGGAAGTATCATAGGATTAGAACATGCGTTTCTTTATGTTTTTATTGGAACGGGTTGAGGAGTAGTTCTTTTACATTCGTACTATCCAGATCTCATAGTAGCGAAAAGGGATAAAACGATTGAGTGACCGGGGAATGAGTAAGGTTCGAAGGATTAAGTTTCTTCAGAAATGAAAGTAGTATTATGCATTCAACATATGACAATAATGAAATCGGTTTTGTTCGATGAATCAAATAAAAATAAATGTGTTGTCTTTCAGTTCATTTGTTTGAATGGTTCATACAGGTCAATCGGAACAGGATTGGTAGGCGCCAATCGATATGTGGAACGTATCAAATCTTTCACGTTTAAGTTCGTTATCAGCCTGGTCTCATTCTGATATAATATGATTTCAGACAAATCTATTGTCTAGCTGACTATTTTTAACGGGGCAGAAGAGGGCTTCTTTTGGGTTGCAGTCCACAAAATTTATGAGCAAGGGGTAATAGTTTCGTTCCAACAGATTTCTTTATTCTATTGTTCTAGAACGCATTCCATGAAATATGTGTATTCTATAGAATAGTGGGGGAGTATGGTTAAAACATAAAAGTGCAAGCACTTTTGGGCCTTAGGCTTTTAACCCTAGCAAAGAATGCTTCACAAACTTGGACAATAAAAACTTTGTGAGGTAAAGAAGCACTTTTGTTTCTCTCTTATAGTTTCAACAAGACAAAGAATACTTGCAACAAGATAGTAATTCAACATTTAGCATTAACAAGAGACATAAAATTGCAGAAATTACTTACATCTCCCAAGAATCAAGAGCATCAAGATTCAAAACCCTAATTGCAGAAATTTCTCATCCGAAAGAGAAAAACATCCACAAAGAGTCCTCCACAAAGCTAGCACATGAGAGAGAAAGAGGTAAAGAGACCAAAATAGTGAAGATTTCAGAAGTGTCACCCCACACAAATGTGAGGGAAGTGATGATTAATGAAATATCCAAGCACTAGCCTCTTTATATGAGGCAAACCTAACCCGTTTGTCCACATAATCAAGTGAAATGACAATATAAGTGGGGCCGACCCCTCAAATAGCCTCTACAAATGCTAAAAATGCAAATGAAGCATCATAAATGCCACACATGTGGTGACATCAAGCCTCCCAAGGCTAGAGGGCCTCCCAAGGCCACGTGGCAACATCTCAAGGTGTAGTGATTTTAAAGGGTGCATCTCATCGTCCATGGTCATGCTCTATCATTAGTGGTACCCTAAGCGACATCAAACCCCCTCATCATAAAACCCTAGAAGGCGACATCATCATTAGGAGGCCAATGTCAAGGGTCTAGGGAATTGGGTCCAAGGTGGAGGAAGCTACATCTTGTCTCTGCATGGTGTTCGATTGCGAGCTACTGCAACGTTCTCCATCCAGTGAGTAATAAGCCCTGGAGGTACATTGCCCAACATGTGGACTTTCAGCCCATCTGTGTGCCATCATGACCAAATTTGCTAAAACCGAGCCCATCTGTCCATCGTCCAAGGTTTTGAGGATGTGAGAGCTCATGTTTGAAGGTGCCAAGTCATTGGTTGACCCACTGCTCTGCATCACACATGCCAAAGTCCTGCAATAAGGGCACAACTGTTGAAATTTAAGCAACTGCAGAGGATATTCTTCGTCTAACTGACTTGGGAAAGTCGACCTCTAAGCTGACCTCCTCTAAGAGCCATCCTCTAACTGACCTGGGTAAGTTGCCCCCCTAACCGCCCTAGCTAGGTCGACCCTACCCTAGGTAGGTCGGCCCTAACCTATCTAGGTCGACCCTAACCTAACTTACCTAACCTAAAGTCTATCCTACCCTAACCTAGGTTGGCCCTATTCTAGGGGTTGCCTAACCTATATAAAGGAAGGGAAGGCACCCCTCATGATATACAGTTCGCTCACTTCTGGAGGCAGCAACTCTGAGGTATGATGACTCTGTTCTGGTGGCAGCAACGGGAAGATAGGATAACTCTGTTCTGAGACAGAGTAAATCTGTTCTGAGGCAGCACATAGAAGACAGATTAAATCTGTTCTGGGCAGCACTAGAAGGACATTAACTCTGTTCTGGGACAGCAGCTAGAAGGTCAATAACTGAGGCAGAATAACTCTGTTCAGAGACAACACTAGGAGGCCGAATTTGTGGCCGACTAAGACACCAAATCTGAGTGTTTGGAGGCAGATTAAAAGGGCAGCTTTAAGGGCAGATTTAAGACAGCAACAACTACAGAATCAGGTGGACAACAATAGCTACAGGTCTGAATTTATGCTGAGGACAGACCTGTGGTAGAAGCTGAGAGGTGTTAGAAGACACAGAAACAGAAGTCTTGTACTGTCATTGTACTTGTTTGACTGATAAATATATCACAATAAGTTTTGCTTGGTTTTCTTCCCCTTGAGGGTTTCCCAGGATAAATACTTGTGCACTCTGTGAATGTTGTTCTTCCAATGATTCTTATGCTTCAGTTTATCTTTTAAAGGTTAAAGAACACTACTGTTAACTTCTGTTATCTGTTTAAGCTCAATAATTAACGACAACGTCCTAGGTGAAAGCCTAGGACGCCCCTCAAAGAACCATGTCAGGGCCATTCAAAACAAACAGAATATAAGACAAGGTAAACCAATGTTCATAAGAGATATTTTTCCTTGAGTCATGCAAAGTGAGCTGTTACTTAATATGTAGGCCATGTAAACAATTCACCTCAGTATCCCCTTCAAGCATCATTTTATGGCACAATTTGTACTTGTCCAAGCCCAAGACAAGTAAATCAAATTGGCATAACTACAGGATAACCCACCACTGTCACCTTAGTAGGAAATCCCCACGTTTTAGGGATGAATGAGGTCCAAATACTAAATATATATAACAATTTCCAAATACTAATACAAAAAATACCTCAATAGACAATAGACAACATAGATATATGATGGCTGAAGTAAAATTGCAGCAAGATGATGGTTTATAACAGCCAATAGTATTTTGTAACAGCCCCAAGAAATTTAACTCAGAATTACAAGAGAATACAGTGAAAACTTAGCATTTATCAAGTAGATCGTTTAGCTTTATCCCAAGAAATTTCTGAGTACTAGTAATTAGAGTGAGTTATGCAGCAAATTACAACAGTCAGGATGGCTGCAGCAGTGTTTTACTACATCAGCAATAGAGTTAGTGAATTTAGCTAAGCTAGGGTTAGAAAAAGATAGTAAAAACTTTAGAGAATAGAGTATGAAAGTTTGTTTGATCAAATTCCTTCACAAAAGTAATGAGGCTAGTGCCTTTTGGGATATGGAATCTTTTACACCAGCACTATAAGCAATTGGATAAATGATGATAATAATGTCTAAGCACAATGAGATGAAGTTGAGGAGCTAGCGCCTTAGGGCCTCAAACTTCAAGCCTCAAAAGATGAATTTGCTAGAGAGCAAACACCTTTGGGCTCTAGCGCATTCTTCTCTCAGATTTTTTTGAAATATATATATTGCAACAAGCCTCTAGAACCACACTCCTAAAGTGCTAGCACCTTGGGGCTTTAGGAGTTGACTCTAGACAAGATTTTCTTGACAATTTAAAGTGTGGAAAGATCTAGAGAGAGGAGGAAGCACCTTATGCTCCTCTCCTAGGGTTTTAGACAAGCAATATCACAATCTTCAATATGAACAAGTAAAATTTACCATAACCATTCAATGCATGAAATGAAATTGCAGATTTTACTTACTTCACCAAAAATACTCAAACATAAAACCCTAGTTGCAGAAATTTTCCACCAAAATAAGCCAAGAGACATCCAAAGAAAGTCCTCCAAGAGATAGCGCACTAGTAAAATCAGCCAATGTTGCCAATAGGGCGAAAATTTCAGATCCAATCCTCGTGTGAGGAAGAGCTGTGTCAAAATGAAATGCCAAGAGGTGTATTTATATCACCTCTTTGGCCGAAATCGTTGACTTTAAAATATAGTAGGGATGACCTCAAGAATTTGCC
The DNA here is from genome assembly GCA_009831015.1 of Picea engelmannii. NCBI lineage: Eukaryota > Viridiplantae > Streptophyta > Pinopsida > Pinales > Pinaceae > Picea > Picea engelmannii. The sequence continues at coordinate 953,603 of ML778277.1, read as the reverse complement.
CTTAGAATTACGAAATTCAAATTTTACATAAAATAACCCTAAAAAGGGTGACATCATCCCTTCTAGCCCTTCTAGGGTGGCGTTATGCTCCATCAAGGTGACATTGAGGTGGAAGTGTTTGATGCTAGGCCTCCAAAGGCCATCCATCATGCCACATGTGCCAAAACATCACATCATAACCCTCCTCCATCAAACCCTAGTCTCCTCCATGATGTCATGAGCTAGGTGGTTGACGTCCAAGCCTCGAAAGGCTAACGTCTAGGTGGAAAGAGGTGGGAGCTCGTCTCCTAGCCATGCCAGAGTGCCTCCAAAGGCAACGATCTCCTTCAATGTGCAAATGGTGATCACAAGCCCGTCCCAGACGTGGGGTTTCAACATCCATCCTTGGGCTCCAAAGCCCTCATGAAGGTCCGAACACAATCATCTTCTCATGAATACCTGTCCACTCGGCAAGGTCTTGCAAGGAAAAAAAGATGCTCCCTCCAAGGGTCCATAAGTCACTAGAATCATGCCAAGTAAGCCACATCTAATAATGGAACCACCCAAACATGTGCATCAAATCCCCCATTTCAAACTATTGGGCCAATCAAGGCATCCTATTGGGCCAATCCTATTGGGAGGGGTGTCAAGGCATCCTATTGGGCCAATCCATCCCCAAGTCAAAGGTGTTTCCAAGGGAAACCTATCTAAGTCACGCGTGAGTATGAGGTGGAGTGGGGTAAGACTTCTAGGTACGGGGTTTCATGACATACAAGGGCTTGTATTGTCTCATTTATGGGTGCCTTCGTTGAGGGTTAGCCACATCCTTTTCCTCTTTTTGTTTTTTAAAGCATATTTTTCCAATCCCTTTAATAGCCATTTATTTTGCAGGTTTTTTGCAAGTTGAAGACAATAAGGGGCACTAAAAGGAAATATATAGCCCACATACGCTCTACCTTGGTTTGCATGCTTTTCCAAGTTGAAGACCATAAGGGGCACTAAAAGGAAATGCATAGCCCACATACGCTCTGCTTTGGTTTGCATGGTTGATTAGTTAGTTATTTATTATATGCGTCCCTCATTTTTTGAGAAGCATTTCATTGTTCTCGAGATCCCAGGGTGAGCTTTTATTGCATGATGTCTTTGCTAGGGCACCTCTGAGCCTAATGGCCCCTTCTTCCCATGAAATGAGGTACATTCTCTTCTTGGGTCAATAAGTGAGAAAACCCAAAAGATGAGGAGATGAAATGGAAGAAGTATGGAAAGTGATAAGTATGATCGGGAATGGTACGGTGACTCTTCAAGGAACCCCCCAGTAGCACCCCATCCCCGAAGGTGACTAGCTTACTAGGATGTGATGACACCCACCAAGGTTAAATAAGGCAAAGGGTATAATTTTCAAGCAAACATTCTGTAATCAAGAAAGGATTCTTTGCAACATATTCAAATGCTTCAATTATTAAAGTGATACTTACCATGAAACCGTACTTATTACCTCATGAATCAAGACTTGTTGTCCTTTGGGGCCAGGTCGGTGAGATGGATGTTGTTTTGTTGCTGGTGATGGATAATGGTGCAAGTCAAGACAGGAGGGTGCCAACCATGATAGTGAAAGAAGAGGCCTAGGTAGAGGGATAAGTCCCGAAGGAAACAATGAAAGAAAGAAACCCTTCAAGAGTAAGTGTGTTAGAGGTATGAAATTGGGCTTACTTCATGGTTTATGGTGTCATTAAATCCATTTCTATGAGCGCCTTTATAGAGGGAGTGCTTGTTGCTTGAGATACCGTTTCCTCGATACTTTTTGCATTCCGAACCCCTTAATTGCCTTTTGATACCCATTTATTTTTTTGTAAGTCTCCTTTACAAGTTTCAAGCTTTTATTCTTTCATTTTCTTACTGGTCTATGGTCATGTTATAAGTGTGCATTCAATGCATTAGGACAAGGGGTGATTACCATTAGAGGGGGTAGAGCTCAAGCTGGCCTGTGGCTTTTATAGGTGGCCTTTATCATTTTTAACACAACATGTATAGCAGCTGCATCAACCTCTGGGCCTTCACCTCCTTCTTGTCATGAGAGAATGGACCATAACCCATTACCAAAGTTTAGTACACTATGATAGGATACAAGATGGAAAGTGTTAAGTATGGTGGGGAACGAGATGTTACCCTTGTGAGGGCTCCCCAGTAGTACCCCTTTTCCCTGGGCCGTGACAACATGGGATTATGTCATAGAAGCTGACCACCAAGGTGAAACAAGGCAACATATACAACTTTCCAAGCCAGTGATCCATTATTATCCAACTTCAACCAATGATTTTCATCCACATGCCCATTAAATTAAGAACAACACTTAGCATGAAAGAAGGACTAACATACCTCATGGTGATGCTAGCTTACCATCTCCCATACACCGGGTTGTCTAGATGTGATGAGCTTGGTTGATCTGTAGCTGTAAGAGGCAATCTAAGGGGGGCTGTTGGGCTACCATCTGTGGACATGCTAATCATCATCTGTGGACATGCTGATCATCATCATGGTTGGGATCATTGTCTCCATTGCAGGCCATGAGACATGATCTCCTCTAGTTACCCCTAGGCATGGGGGGGTAACAGGGGGTGGTTATGCGACATATGAAAATATTCAAAGATAAGGTTCCATGAAGGTAAAATGTCTCCATCAAAAAGGGAAAAAGCTCTAATATCTAGCCTCCAAGCATGGAAAAGAATGCAACGACGCTCCTCTAGTGTGGATGACTCCTCAAAATAGTGTAAGAATGAGTGCAACGGTCAAGTAAAACACTCCAAGTGTGGCATGTCTGGCTCCAAGGGTGATACATCCCATCAAAATAGTGATAAAGAGATCCAAGTATGGTCTCCAATGTGTAACCATCTCTCTAGAAAGGTTCCAATGATCATATCCCATGGAGTGAAGGGTCAAATCCTCCATAAAATATAGATCCATGTGTAGGGAAAGCCAACGACCTCATGAAGAAAGGGGACAACCCCATGAAATCTAGCAAAATATCCATGAAATATGATATATGCCAAGAGAGATAGTGCTCCACTTAGGATGATAAGTCATCCTCCAACAAACCAAAATACAAGTGCAAAGGTCCGCAAAAAGGCTAAGCACTCTTAGGTAGGCCTCCTTAATCATCCAGGTGCATAAATATATGTAGAAAAGGGAGGGCATTCCACATAAGGTTGTGTTTCATGATAGATCAAAACACATTGAGATAAAATATCACTATATCAGAGATATGGTGCAGAGGAAAGTAGTACACGTACAATACCTTCCTACCCATGAGAAGATTACAGATATCTTCACCAAACCGCTTGCCAAGACGAAGTTTGAGTACATCCGTGAGAGACTTGGCCTAGTGGAGAATGCCTCCCTAGCTGAGAGGGAGTGTTGATGATTACGGCTACGTGAGACATCTTCCAGGACACAGACTGAGTGAGCCGGCCCGTGAGAGAGCCCATGAGGTGGATGTGCCCATGAGATGGGTGTGTGGTTCCTCATTTAGATGAAGATGGAATGTTGTGTGCCCCTGTGGGGTGAGGAAGCCCATGAGTTGGGTGTGTCGTTCTCTCTGAGATGGAGATGAGACGATGCACTGGTCTCCTCTGTGCAAAGAGTTGAGATGATGTGATACTCCAGATGATTCTCCTATGAAACGCAGTGAGAAAGCGATCTGCTGAGTTGGATGTGCCTGAGGCTGAGCACATGTGAACGCGATCCTAGTGGCCGAGCACCAGTGAGTGTGATTCTCCTGTGAGACGCAGTGAGAAAGCGATCTGCTGAGTTGGACGTGCTTGTGGTTGAGCACTAGTGAGTGTGATTCTTCTGTGAGATGCAGTGAGATAGAGATGTGGACATCCCTGTGGCTGAGCACAGATGGATGTGCCCCTAGTGGTTGAGCGCTAGTGGGTGTATGAGATCCCTTGCCATATTGTCCAAGAGTCAGACTTACTTGTAACCCTATTTGTGATGTAAAGGGTACAGGTCAGCCCCACCATAAAGTAAAAGATAATATTAATTATTAATTATTAAGATGATATGGTAATTATTAATTATATTTTGAGTTATTGAGGTCGGCCCTATTGTGCCAATAGACACATCATTTGATGTGATAAGTCTTATATAAATAAAGGTGAATCCCCATTGAGGAAACACACTTATCATTCTGTCATCTCATGATTTCAGAAGTTGCGGTCTGAAATTATGAGAATTACAGCACCCTCTTGTGTGCTAAGTTTGGTGATGGTGTGGGAGGTCTTTCTCTTGAGAATATAGCAAAGGATTGGCTGGGCTTTCTTCCCTTGTTGAGAAGGGTTTCCCAGGATACTTCTTGTGTTCTTGTGCATGGTTATTCTTCTTGTGATCTTGGTTTGCTGCAGTAGTTATGGTTCAAGTAAAAGCTAAGCAGAAAATTTAAAGTAAATGCATGAGCCATAGCTTATTGAAAATTCAACATACCTGGATGCAATCTGAGGGGTAACAGGTCCTATAACACACATGCACACACCCACCTCCAATGTCTTGCTTGGTTACAATTTTGGGACTATTCTTGGTAAATTCTAAGTGCTTAACTATTTCAAGCCGTACTGTTTCAATTTGCGATAAAATATGTGTTAAAACATTTACAGTAAGTGAAAGATGCAATTTAAATCCATCACTATATTTATGGATAGGGTTTCCAAGGGAGAGAAAAGAAAAAAAAGGCCCTAACACTTTTTAACTTTCTGTTTTCTATATGCCATACATTGGGTATTCTGCAGTTATACCTATCAAAAGATTACATTTGCATTTTCATTAAGAGTAACCCATAAGCAAGGACATAACACTAATTGCAACCTTCATACTTTTTCTTTTCTTAGAAGGATCCTCGAGAGTTTTCAAAAATGAAGTTGGCTCTTTCTTTTACAAGCACCATTTCACCCAGGTGAGTTTTTTTTATGACCACATTTTGAGCATGTAATGTATGAGTTGAAATGTAGATTCCATTGAATCTGTTCACTTTCTTTTCTGGCTTGATGAATGAATGGGTTGATCTTTGACAGTGTTGATAATTTGGAATTCAAAATTTAAAAAGCATTTTTTGGGCCCTTAATAATGCAGGCAGCAAAGGCTCTTGCAAAGTTCCATTCAGAATACGGATTCATCTGAAGGTTCAAAAAAGCGGCCTGCTTATTCGGTTCCTCTTGATCGTATCCTTATACCAATGCATAGCTGGTGCATGTTACATTCCAGAATTTGTTTTGTAATGTTTCAGAACATAGATGTCAATATTTTTGCTTCTTCTATTTTTCGTCCTGAGAGATGTGCTTGAATGGCTGCTGAGCGTAATTGTGGAGATTGTATTATGAACAGTATAAATGAGAAGATATATGGAGATTTTATGACAACGGAATATGAAAGAGAAAAGATAAAAATGATATATTATGATTTGCACATCATGATTGTTCATTGTTCTCAGAATTTTGAAATTTCATATCTGACAATGTCTCAAGTTTTCAGTTTTTGCTTGAAACAACGCTAATAAATTTTCTTAGCTTTTGTTACATGACTATGGCTCATGTTGAGACCTAAATTTCATCCTGCTTGAACGAGAAGCTAGATAAAGCTTAGGTAATTAGTAGATATAGAACACTATATCTTGATACAGGGCAAGTCAATGTATTAGTATATAATCATCGCTTCCGGGATAAATATTTGTTACTCAGTCATTACTGTACTTGCAATACTTGATACAAGAATGCCTGCCTTTTTTTGATTGGAAGAAGATTCTATATTAGTCAGCACCAAAATAGGCCTTTTTGTTTACATCACTTTTCCATTACATTAGCTTTTTATTTGGCAGGAGGCTATAATGGCACCGGTATATGCTTATATGTCATTTATAGCAAATTGGCCAAATGAGCCTTTACACCAGAACTACAGATTCACTATAACCAAAATTTCAGAAAGACAGAATGGGGAGAGCCTTGAGGACAGTTTAAAAGTTGACAATTTCTATGTGATCATAATTATGATTTCTAGTTGTCATGAATTCTTCCCCTGTTTGCTTGATTGTTTTTCTGGGTTGTTGCAATGAATTTCATCCAGGTCCTTTACAAATTTTTTCAGCAGCAATTCCATTGGCTCCAGATATCCTTTTATATCTGAGGCAAATTCTATCACTATCAAGTAGCTGGCTTCTGCCATGTGAAGTTGAACCATCTCGTGAAGACTGCTGGTGACCTTTAACTGGGGGCTATTTCTCAGTCAAGTGAGTTTGTTGCTCCATGGTTCTCCACAACTTTTGCATGTTGAACCTCAGCTCTAGGGCAAACCCTGCAAACCAGTGTTGATAACATTGGTGAAATAGGCGATGTTCTGAAAAATCACGATTTTTTTAACTAGAAAAAATCGCTATTTTTTAGATTGCCGAAAAATCGCGCCATGGTAGGAAACATCACCGGCTGGCGGAAACAGTGGGGATAAAACCGATTTTTTGAGTTTTTTTTTTGTCATTTGTGTTTTTTGCTGTTGGAAAAGGAAGGAGAAGGGCTTGACTCGGCCGAGTAGGTACTAGACCCCACCAACATGGAAGATTAAATTTTTCTTTAAAAGGGTTTGACCAAAAATGCTGGTAATTAGTGGTAATGTTAAATTCTTAAAAGTTAACATTTCCTTTATCTTTCCTTTTTATCGCTTTACTTAAATCTATAATATTACTATTAATTGTTTCAGGATGTTTGAGAGTGGTTCCAACCTCATCGGGCTTCATATGGAGAAAGTAGAATTTCATATCTCATTCAAAATCCAGCAGACTTAACAGTTTTCAAGATTTCAGGATTGGTAGGATTGCAACATTTTTATTGGATTCTATCACGTATGAGGGTATGGGATTGGCATTTAATCTAGAGCACCAAGCCCTTTATGTACCTCAATGTTGGTGGTATTGATTGTTGAAGTCCTCTGACATGGCCTTAGCAAAAATGCACCATTCACTCAAACCAAAATCATAGATTAGGCATGTTAAGCTTTTTCTACCATATTATAAGGCTTTGATTAGGTAGTTTCATCAAAATTGGGAGGTGTTCACTTATGTCTCTAGAGGATTGAGGTAGAGGTAAAGGCTAGACAAGAGGCAAATGGTGATACTAATGACGAGGATAACAAATATAAGCAATGGTGGAACATTGCTTGTAATTTATGTTTGTTGTTTAAATGTTCTTGCTCATTTACTCATAATGCTTTCTTTCAAAGTTTCCATAATTTTTTGGAATCATGGTTTGGAATCTTTAAAATATAAAATTTTCCTTAAAATTTAAATATTTTATGTAATTTTTAGTAAACCGAGTCGTTGAAATCAGATCGGTCCGAGTCAATACAAGTCGGAGTTTACCATCGACTGATTCTGAGGCCGAGTCCAAGTTTTAAAACATTGCATTGTACATCTACCTCATGATGATGAGATACATTTATATATGTGATGTCATTTTGTATTGGTTCTCCACTTTTTGACTCCTTGATTGGACAACTATTAGGGTTTGGGATTCAATATCGACTTTGATGTATCATTTTTTATTTGGCATCCACTACATATATATCGGTGCTTTCTCCATATTTATGAACCAATGTGTTTATCTGATATTGTTGTTGTTGCATTATATGTTTAAAATTTTGAAAAAAAGAATATATTTTGAATTTTTTAATGTTTGCCACAGTTTACCGACTTTTTCCGAAATGATGTTGTTCTGAACCCTCGCTGGTTTTTTGCCAGTGTCGATGTTATCAACACTGCTGCAAACATTGTATCTTTTTTGTAATGTTCACTGCGAACCACCTCTATCATTTATGAAATTTTCAATATTTATTTCTACTGTCACATACCAAGCAATGGCATCTACAAAACTAAAATGCAAACAAGAACTATGCATACTGTAGGGCATGACATCGTCATCCTTGAAATGCAACTCAATAATGTTCCATCTTATCTTCTAAGTTTGCCGTGGAATGATGATATCCACAAAATTAATATGTAGAAAAGGATTGCCTAGTGCAAGGAAATGACACTTGGAAAACTGAAATCCAAAAAGGATTGCTTGTCACAGGATAGTCACTCCCATAAAATTGAAATGTAGAGAAAAACCTACTTTTGTTAGGTGATGAGGGGTAGCCATTGTTGCAAAATTGAATTGCAAAAAAGGACTTTCTACTGCAGAGTGATGACATTGACAAGACTAAAATTTCATTTAGTCTTGACTATTGACAAAGCTAAAATGCCATCAAACTTTGACTATTATTCTCCATCAATCGACTTCTATACAATGCTGTAGTGAACTAACTCAGTTCACTTACACAAATATTCAATGTAAATAAGAAAGTAAGTCATAATCCATAAAGGACAGTAATAAATGTATATAAGAATATATGAAATAATGAGATATATGAGATGATTACAAATGAAGAATGAGGGCTGTATATATATCCCGTGCAGGGGTGCCCTTTCATAAGAGACATGATCTTTCATATGTCATGTCTCTTCATTATTAATCATTAGTTATTTATATTATTAATTATTATCTATTTATACCTATTTATATGTATTGTTATGTTCATAACAAATGCCCTTGATTTTGTTAGATGTTGGTATCCTTTTAGAGTAGATTTAACTTCCACATTGGCTTGCTTTTTCTGTTTTATCCAGTTTTATTCCCAGTTATCTAGTCTTATCCCCACAACTCAATTAGATCGATCATCTTCCCAGTCATGTTCAACTTTCAAGTTTTTCTTTGCTTGGATTTCAAGGATCACATCATGTTCAACTTCCTTTCTCACTCTCTCAAAGGGTTGATTTTGAAAAACATGATCATAACCTATTGGGAAGCCATCATTAGGTTCCTTAAGAATTTTTTCGTCTCTTGGTCATCTTCCACAACGTCTTATTTTATCTCTTTAAATCTTCATGTTTTTCTTTTGGCCTCTTCTTTGAGGTTTGTTGGTGGCTTGATACCCTTGTTTAGGTTCTATTATCTCTAGAGTGTTTTCCTTGGGTTTTCCTTTGTACACAATCACTGCAGATGTCCATAATTGTAACATGATCTACATCTAAAAGGGGCGTTGACAAATGTCCATGCCTTGTTCCCAAGAATATCCCTATGCCTTGGTTATTGCCTTTGGAATTAGGTTCTCCAAGTACACTTTAACACAAATTCTTGTGTAGGAAGACATTCTATCTTCCAGAGTCATGTTAGATATTCAATATTTCCCAAAACTACCTCCTATGAGGTGGAGTAGTCCTTCCCACCCATTTAGGGTAGAAAGTAAAGTTTGATCCATATTGGGGCTTTTGAAACTTCTTGGGTAGAATTGAAGCCAATCTCCCAACATTGCATAAACAACCCTTCTTTATTGAAAAGATAGGGGCACCTAGAAAAAAAACTCTCCCTTGCCAACTTGTTTTAGAAATTCACGACGAAATATACTCTAATGCATAGGAAAAATTGTTAGGATATTTAGACACTTAGGAGTTAGTTAAGATCTACTTGGTCTAATATGTCGTTAGGTAAAAGTGTGTTTCTTTAGTATGCATTTGTAGTTAGGAAATCCGACGGTCACGATATGTTCCCGACATAGAGTGAT
>ML778277.1:904890-922171 GCA_009831015.1 Picea engelmannii | reverse complement strand
AAAGAAAAATGGGCTTAAGAGCCTACCTCTTTAGCTCTCCAATGGTGGTTGAATATGACTATGGTAGCCTTCAATCTCCCTTCCAAGCTCTCACAAATGGTAGCCTTCAAAGTTCAATCTCTCTTCCAAGCTCTCCAATCTCCATATGGGAGCCTTCAATATTCCTTCCAAGCTCTTCAGTCTCCCTTCAATCTCCTCAAGAACTAGGAAGAACCCTCTCAAAACCCTCTTAGCAAAGATGAGTGAAATGAATGAAATGAGAAATAGAATGAGAGAAAAGGGAGTGAATGAGTGTTTTAACCTCTTACCTAACCCTAGGCTACCTTTCCCTTGCTTCATTTCTCTCAAAAAACAGAAAAAAAAACTCCCAATAACCTCTTTACGCGCGCGGGCCTGCTGGAGCATTTTCGGGGAGCGTTTTTTTCGTTGGGAGCGTCCAGGGAGCGAGCGCTCCATTAAAAACCAGGGAGCGCATTTTTCGAAGAGGAGTGCTCCCTGAGTGCTCCATTAAAAACCAAGGAGTGCATTTTTCGAAGAGGGAGCGTGCTCCTGAAGGGGAGCGTTTAGGGAGCTCACTCAGGAGCGCGCTTCGGGAGCGGGTTCGAGGGGGGGGGGGGGGGGGGGGGGGGGGGGGGGGGGGGGGGGGGGGGGGGGGCGCGGGCGCTCCCCAGTAGCCTTGCTCCCAATAACCAACCAAAAACTCTAAAAGCTCAAATATTTTCTTTTATGCCATATAAAACATTAAAATACAAAAACATATAAAAGACATTGTCAAAAAATATTTGTTTATTGTCTAGTGCAAAGTTAACTGTTTATTTTTATTTTCTAGACAATTTTGTCCAAGGGTTTACGATAAATTGTTGATCTTTAACCCTAATAGGTCAAAGTAGCCCCACACATTTGTGCTTAAAGGTTTTATCTAACATTTTGTGGGCTGATTTAATAGGTTTATCTATTTTGGAAATTAAATTGCAGCAAAGAAAATTGGAATTGGTTAAATTTTGAAGATAGGGTTTAACCCTACAAGATGGATTCTAACCTTACCCTAACTTATATTTCACTTGTGGATTGTTTATAAAGGATATCCAACACTTTCTAATGGTGAAATTTGTCTCCCACGTGTTTCATAGCTGTTATTTTTCATTTTGGATATTTTTGTTGAAATCCCTGGGGGATTCACCACTTCTCTTTGCAAGTTTGAGCTAATTGCATGATTATTATACATTTGTACTTGCAATCATTCATTGTTGGACTACTTTTACATAGCTTAGTCATTGCCCCAACCAAAGTACCCAAGGTTTATCATTACAAGTGCTTCTAGGCACTCTTGGGGTGCTTTTCCTCACCCAAAATCTGGACTTTTTGCGCTACTAATCATATATCAGATTCGGAATTTGTGGACAGTGGCAAGCTGGTCCAATTTACAAAATATAATCAAGAGGTAATTCAGGTATATCATTTGCCCTTCATTTGTGTGGTGAAATCCCACTCTGATGTGGTAAAAGATGCTTATACCTCCACCTTTCAAGTGATTTTGTTGTGTTGATTTATGTTTCTATAACATATTTATTTCATATCGCAACACTTAATAAATTAGCTTCTAACCCTCTTTATATTGTGGTAGTTATTGCCTGTTATCCCCTGGCCTAGGGATAATTAAGGAAATCACGTCTCGAGGCCCACAAGTCCTAGACATGGAGTACGAGAGCCAGATGACTTAAGCATGGCCCTGGAGGGCCCCTCTTTTCTTCAGTGCAATCCACGTATCATCAACAACAATATCCATCACACCAGTCTGGTCCTGAAGTAGCGAGGAGTCTTGCTCCATGAGGTAATGAGTCCGAGTATCATGGTATGTATCACTTTGATTTTTGAAGCACTTGAACATGTTGTATTGAATCCTTTTTCATTTCATGACGTTTGTTTGGAAATTATTCTCTTTGCCTTGTTCATACCTGGAAGGGTGACATGGTGTCCTAGTAAGTTGATTTCTCTTTAGGATGGGTTGCTACTGGGTGGATCTGTGAAAAGTCATTGTCTGTTCCCTCCATACTTACCACTTTCCATCTTTATTCCTTCTATCTTCCCTATCCTTGTTTGGGCATTGGGATTGGCTACACTAGGAAGGGTTGTACCTAATCTCGTGGGAAGAAGGGGCTAAAGGACCAGAGGGTAAAAGTAGTTGGCAAGAGTTAAAAACCAATTTTGAAACCTTCGAGATGCTTCGCCTAGGGATCCTCGAGAAAGCAGTGAAAAGCTTCTCAGTAAGAAAAGGGGACCCACAAGATAACTTAAACACTCAAAGCACTAGTTGAAGGATAGGAGGTCTTATCATGAGTCAACCTATTATGATCATGGGCATGTAGCGGTATGACATTACCACCTATCTGGTCACTAAACTAGGGTAGTGGCTCTTGGTGGCATAGCCAAGAGAAAGGAGGTCTCATCACGAGGCAACCTTCTCATTTCCGTGAAATGTTTGTGGATAACGCTGTCACCTCTGGTCATCAAGCTAGGACAGTGGCCCTCAACTATTTCCTTGAAGCACAAGAGCAAAAGATCAAAAGAAAATAAAACTAAGAGTAAAAGGAAATAAATGGGATAGGAAACAATTGCATCCATGACTAGGTGCAACTCAGCCTCCACAAAGGCACACACATGTAAGACTCTAGATTTCCCTGTTATCACATGCACCCCATGCCCAAATATTTATCCCATGCCACCTCATACACTTACAGGACTTGGACTAGACTCCACCTGGGAAACACCTGAAACTTAAGAGAGGTTATCCCAATAGGACACCTCGAGACCTTCTCCAAACCTAACTTGTCAAATTGCATAACCTCTTTGAGCATTTGTTTGGGGTTAAGGGAGGTTTGATGCACATGTTCGGGTAATTTAATTATTGCATGTGATTTACATGCTATGATCCTTATGACTTATGAACCCCTGGAGGGCTTACTTGTTGTTTCTGCAGGACCTTGCTCGATGGACAGGTACACATGGGGGAATGATTAGCTCGGACCTTCGTGGGGGCTCAAAGACCACAGATGGACGCTGAAACCCCAACCAGGGGTAAGAAGAGATTGAAGGCTTGCACCAGATGAAGGAAGGACATTGCCTTTGGAGGCACTGTGGAAGACCTAAACCTTAGGTCTCATGCTCTTCCCACCTGAATGTTGGCCTTGGGAGGCCTTGGACGTCACCTTTGCAGCCCTAGACGCCACCTGTTAGCTGGGGTTGTTACCTTGGAGGCATTCATGAGGCCATTGGCATGTGTGGGAAAAATTTAGGCCTTTGGAGGCCTTGCGTTTCATCTCCTTTTTCCAACGTTCCACACTTGAGGCCCAACGTCATCCTAGGAGGGCATGACGTCACCTTTGAAGGCCTAATTAGATGCAAATTGATTTTTTTTTTGGTAAAAGTATAATTTTTAAGTAAACTGGCCAGGTCGGCCTTGATATTTTGACCTAAAATAATTAAGGTCATAATTTTGGTATAAATAGACATAAAGTGACATTCATTTTCATAATAACTCATCACACACAAGTGGTGGTCTGAAATTTTCGCCCTCTTTAAGGGTTATTGGCTGAAATAACTAGTGCGCACCTCTTGGGAGAGCTTTATGGTGGTGTATTTTGGCATTTTTCATGGTGGAATGGTCTTCAACTAGGGTTTGACTTGATTATTCTTGGTGAAGTAAGTGGAAAATCTGCATTTTAATTCATGCTATGGATGTTTGTGGTAAAATTTACTTGTTTCATGTCTAAGATTATGAAATTACTTGTTTAAACCCTAGGGGAGAAACAACAAATTCTTCTTTCTCTCTATAACTATTCTACTAACTTGATCTTGCCAATTATACATTTTCTTGGGAGTGATTATTAGAGCCCTAAAGTGCTAGCTGTCTAGTAATCTCATTCTTGTCACCAATTAAATTGTCTTTCAAAAAAGCCAAGGAAGGAAGGTACGCTAGGGCCTAGAAGCGCCTACTCTCTAGCAAGTGCAACACCTCTTAGCTAAACATTATCATTATTTTATTTCCCAAATGATATTGTTACTATTATTGAGTCCATAAGCCCCTAAAAGGCACTGATTTCTACACTCTTGTGGATGAATGAGACCAAACAAACTTTCAAAACATCTTCTTGAAACTTTCACTAACACTAACAGCCATATTACTGCTGGTATAATTTCTGTTACAGCCATTATTTAGCAGCCTTAATCAGCATACTAACCTCTAAAACTAACCCAGAAATTTGCATTTGCCTAAGTGCTATCATCCCAAGGCTCTAGTCTTCATTTTGCTATTGTTCTAGGTGTAAATTTCTGAAGTTGTTTAAGACTGTTACTGCTGTTGTAACTACTGTTATAGACATCATTGCAGCCCCTTAACAGCCCTCAAACTGTCCATAAAACCACCCAACACTTGTACTAGGAAAACTACTATCATTATATGCTAAAGTACTTTCTGAAGTGGTTTTGCTGCTGTCATAATTATCATTTTACTGCTGTTGCAAGTGCTTTGACAGCCTATTCAAGTCACTTATTGACTTTCTTTAAATCTTGATATTGTAAGTGACAAAGTACTATCAAACTTGCAAGGTCTTTATATCATTCTTGTCATCATAGCTTGCAATTTCTAGACATATTTGTTGCTGCTATACATTTCATCTTTTAGTGTTTCAGTAGCTTATTTATATCTTGAAGTCACTGATTTGAAACATTGATATCATTGCTTGCTGTTAACGTTTGTTGTTTCATTGGTAAAGGGAAGTTACCATTCATTCACTTTTTCTTTTGCCCCGTAAACTTTACCAAGTGTTTTCTTTCCTCGAGTGACCTAGAGAGAGGGGTGGGTTTTACTTGGTCGTTTTACCCTTCATCAACAAACTAGGTCTTGGGACATCTCCCTTGGAGTGAGTTTCTTCTCCTCCTAAATAGAAAGAGGTATCCTATTGGGGTGACAGTGATATGACTACTTTTGTGTTACATCAATCTAGGCCTACTTGCCTTTAGGCTTTGGGAAAGTATAGATTGTGCGATAACATTGCCATAGTTCTTAGTTGAATATTCTTGAGGCATTTGGCTACTCCATTAGCACTCGTCTATCTTACCATATATTGAGGTGTGTATTTTAAAATGAATTGTATCATAAACTACCATGAGGTACTGTACATGTTTGTTTTTGTGGATTGGGATACCTCTTATGGCTTCAAGGAGTTGGCTTAAAGTGAAGGGGAGGTTGTGATAAGGTGACTGTGGTGCATTTCTCACCGACATTAAAGGTTGTGATGAACTAGAGAAACTGACAAAATGTTGAAACAGATAAATGAAGACACGTTATGTAGAGATATTTTCTTTTCATGGAATCGGATAATTCAAAATTGTTAGGAGCACATGGCATTTTTGGAATGATGTGCATGTTGTGTATATGAAATTTGTTATGAACATAATATATAATAATAAATATAAATACATTATAATAGTTAATGAATAATTAATGAAGAGACACCTTCCCAATAAAAGGTCACACCTCTTCGTGGAAGGGCACCCTTGCGTGGGTATATAAGGCCCTCATTCTTATTGTATCTCATCATCTCATATTCATATACATTATTATTTAATATATTATCCTTTATGGATTATAACCTGTTGTCCTATATACATTGGGTATTTACCTGGTGAACCGGCTTGGTTCACCACAAAATTTGCATGTTATGTAGAGATATTTCTTTTCATGGAATCAGATAATTCAAAATTGTTAGGAGCACATGGCATTTTTGGAATGATGTGCGTGTTGTGCATATGAAATTTGCTCACAAGTATTGACAAATATTTTTATGGCCAGTTTGGTATTGCACTTTGCAATGGCTCAATGTAAAAATAAGAAAACTAGACATTCGACAGTAATTTTGTGCCTGCATAAGACAACAAAAACAAAGTGGTTTCCTCCCAAGAACAAAATATGATCTGTGAAGATACAAGTCACCAACCTTGAAAAAAATAAATGGAAAACATGTCATGTATTCAGGTTGCTCTTTTAGAGAATCAAAGATCATTGCGTCTGGTTAGCCAAATGAGTCAGTGTATGGGAGTTAGCCCATATGAAATCAAATGATCAAGTTTTGGATGAATGGTTGGAGGACTTCTTGGCTTGGATGACTACTAGCTTGAAAGGTATCTTGTTTGGCAGGCATGTTGGCAGAAGGAACATTTGAGGGGATGTTCAATGATGGTTGCCTAAGTGAATTCATAGCCCTGATACCAATCTGTGTATTCTACTTTCAAATATGATAATGATGGTCAACAAGGAGAGTGAACATGAATGGTGAGATCCAGAAACTGCAGGAGAGTAGTTTTTGGTTGATTCCAAGTTCGTGTTTTTTGTGATGAAGGGGATGTGGTACGTGGTGTTGGAGGAGCAAACAAGAAGCTCCAATATTATCTTATGAATGCATAATTAATAATTGTAATATCCCTAATTCTGCAGATCGGAATATGTGCCTCAACTGATGATGATTTCTACCGGAACTGATACACTTTGGGATTCTGGATGCGTTTTGTGATTGGTTTTAACATGTGTGGTGATTTTGCATGTGAGTACAGTTGTTTAACAATATATAAGCAAGTACGCAAAAGATAAAGACACAGAACCACTGCAACAATGTATTATGAAAATGACTGGTTAAAATGTCGCATACGGCTAAGTAAAATAAATCTCTCAGCTAGATCAAAGACAAAAGGATCTTATCCGGAATACAATAAACAAACTGAAACAATGATACCCGAAAATAGAAGAATGATGCTGGATAAATGGATGAGCTGTAGGATCTGCTGCATGCTACGACAAGTGTTGCAAGACTGGAAAGTTCGCCCTGATGGCTAAACTCCTTGGATCTGCCTAGAATCTGTCTCAAACAGTGTGCACTGACCTCATGCACACTCTCTGTGTCTGTCCAACTGAAGATCGACCCTCTGCAAATCTATACGGACCCCAGATGGATCCCCCTGGGAGAATGCACCCCAATTTCTGCCAACAACTGTGCCCTAGAGATTCCATCGTCGGAATTTGGATGTAATAGTCTCAAACTGAGTGCCCTAAGCTCCTCTGTAATGGGTCAGAAGGGTTTCCCTGGATCTGATCTGGTGATCTCTCGGGAACCCTAAATGTATCCTCCACAACTGCCACACCCTCAATGGCTGAATGATGCGCCCAAGATGATTTCCACGTCGGAATATGACGAGAAACCAGTCAATAGATGCGCCCTGCCTTCCTCTCAACTGGGTCGGAAGGGAATCGCTAGATTCTCCTTGGCTGGGACAAGTCGAATCTCTAAGTCTCCTCAGAAGCTGCGCCCACACCCTGAATAAGTGCACTCTTGCTGCTGCAACCTGTGTAACTGCTGCTAAAGATCGATGGAAGATCTGTATGATCTCCCTGGTGACTAGGGTGTCTCTCAACCTCGAAATCAACCTCTGGGTGTGTTCCTCCTGGATTCCACAAAGTCACTGATTCGCCTGACCCTGTGAAGTCGCCTTAGAGCCCACTCTCAAATCATAAAATCTGCATAATGAGGAATTAGGTCGCTTCTCCTCCTCATATACTCCTCCAAAACCTTAATTCGCTGTTGACTTCTATTTTTAGCTCAAAATCACTTAAAGGTGCTTTTACCCGCTTTTCACTTAATGTCACTTTCAAATTATAATATTCTCTAGTAAAGTAACATCAAGTGACCTTGTTTTCCCCTGAATCTCCCTGGCTGTAGTCTAACGGGGATGTTTAGACTACTAAGCTCTCTCCTCTCTGGAGCTCCTACTCGAAAAGGGACATTACAATAATTATGTGTTAATGTTTGAAACTTGTGACCACTATCAATGTTGGTGGTTAGTAACATGTGACCATTACAATAGTAAATGATAAGGTTAGGGTTGGGTAGTTAGACCACCATAAACTTCCTAAGGTGCAATAAATATGTTACGTGAAATGATGTATGTGAGAGGGTTACATAAGTTTAAGCGGGTAGTGTATCTCAGGCTACTTGATATTCATGTATGCACACATTCACGTATCCCTTAGGTATTCCAACACAGATGAATATTGGTCAATTCTAAGAGACCATACTTGCTTCTGAAGCTTTAAAATTGATACTAAATTTTCAGTCAGACCATTTAACAGACATTTCAAAGTCTCAGTTCAATTTGACGATGTGAACAACCACTATATTTCTCTATTTATCCACAGAAGTTAGAACCCATAGCTTATGTACATTGGATAGTCACTAACATCCTGCAAATTGGAGGGTTCATGATTCTTTGGTTCATAAATGACAACTTGATTAGTGTTCTCCACAGCATGTTTGCTGTATTAACATGCTGTGGCAGTATTCGTATGGAAACTTGCAAAGCATTTCACAAAATACACTGAAGCAAATGAGAAAGGCTTTCCTCTGATTTCTTTTAAAGGAGTTCAGGGTGGGAGCCACAGGCATTCCAGTCAGATATTCTTTGAAGTTGTATTACAAGGCACAGAAGCACTGATTATGATCTCTCTGCCATGGAAACATATTGCTTTCTCTTTGTTCCACATTCCTTAGCTCTTGATTATTTTACTTCTCTTGATTATATTACTGCAACCTGGAGAAAATCAAAATATTGGACTTCAGTAGGAATTTGGTTTAAAATTTGTGGGAAAATTGCAACCTTTGATGACCAGCGACACAAAATTTGGCATCTGTATGTTTAAGTAGATTGTATGGTCTTATTCTCAGTCTTCTTAACTTATAATGGCAGAAACAAAAGAACGGAGGAAAGTCCTCCTGGTAGAAGAGCCCATGCCAGTAATGATTCGGAGAAAAGTCAAAGCAGGTGGAACAGTTTCCAAAAGTCGTTCCCGTCCCCTTTCCACCGATGATATTCAGAAAGCAAAGAGGCGAGCTTACTTGTTGCAAAACAGGTATGGTAAACTTGATGTTTCAAAGTTGGATGATTATTTGGAGAAAACAAAGCCTTCAGAATCAGCCGTTGGAGAAGATTACAACAAAGCTAGCTGTAGCAAAGCCAGTCCACCAGAATCAAGTATTTCAGAAGTTACTTCACATGGGTCCCAACATGCTGCAGAAGCTGTCAGTGACAGCTTTGCCATAAAAGAGGATTTTGTAGAGGAGATTGGAAAGAACATTATTATAGAAGATTCATCATTGACTGAGAGTATACAGATTGAAGAGGTTCAAATTCTTTGGACAACTCCTCCAGGTGGCCATAGATTTTCATCCTGTCTCCTATGCAAAATCTTTTATGCATTCTAGTTAAAGGTTTCCACAGCAGTTTCTTCTTTATTGCATGTAACTTGAATTTACATACAATTTTTGTTTAATGTGCAATATCTAACTGACAATCTTGTCAATATTTTCCCAGAGATGAAGATTGATCATGTTTGGAGGTTTGCTAGTGGGGAAGAAAGCAAGGAGGTGGAATTTCAGTCTGAACGTGTTAAGCGGGAAAAGGAAACAGTTTACTTAAATGAAGAGTCTATTCCATCTGATCCGAAGGAGCCCTGGGATGTTGAATTAGATTATGATGATAGTTTGACTCCTGAGATTCCAATAGAACCTATTGTAACTGATGATAGCACAAAAGTAGCATCTCTTGGAAATTATGAGAGGCAGCAACTCATAGAAATTGTGAATGATGCAAAGATTGAAGGTTCTGCTAAATTGTATAATCATCTTGTAGGAATTTCTAATGTTAAAACTTGCAGAAGTACGCATGACCGTGTAGGTACCATGGAAGTTTCTTCATGCACAGATTCCGATTCAGATCCTCTGAGAACATCATTGAAGCAAGTTACAACAAGCAGTAATGGAGATCCTGTTCCTGACCTTGAATTATTAGCAGTACTGCTAAAGAATCCTGATTTGGTGTTCGCCCTTACTTCAGAGCAAGGTGCACGCTTTAGTAAAGCAGAAACAGTGGCTTTGCTTGATCTTTTGAAGGCTACCGGCACAAGACAAGAGAGCTTTTGTACAGCTTCCAATTTTACTTCAAGCAAAGAGGATTGTAGTTCTAGCACAGGTTCTGCTAATGCCGAGGTTATAAAACATGAAGAACAAATGATGAAGGATAGTATATCATCAGCATCCGTCCTACAATCTTTTAAAGGACTGGTGGGTTCACACTTTTGCTGGTTTTGTGTGTTCACTGTTAACTACTATTATCTGAGCAGCCACAGTACAAATTGAAAGATTAATAGATGCAAAATGTTTTCTAGGGTAATAATATGCTAGATTTTCAGAACCTTTTGTCCCATGGTCTGATTTCATGGGCCTATTAAATAAGTGATAGATGTCTTTAATCCCAAAAATAATTTACAAGAAAGATATATTGCTCAGGTCTATCAAGATTCAAGATCTTGCATAGTAGGTTATTGCTTGATATACTTGTAAATAATAACTATACAACTTAGTGGCTTCTCCTAATTAATTCATGCTTGATATAATTGAAAATAATAAATATAAAACTAAATTGTTTCACGGTACGGGTTCACCTAATTTATTGCATCTTAAATCCAGTTTTCTGGGAATCCAATCAACTATCTTCATCTTGCCGTTTTTTTATTTCTGATTAAGAAGTTTTTGTTTGGAATATGATTTATTAGCTATGAAAATTAAAAGTAAATAAATAGGATCCCTACTTCAAGAAATTGCCTGCTGGTGAGATACCTGCTTAAGTCTATCAAGATCTTGGGTGGAATGGCTTTTAAATTTTAACGACATTTTGTATACGGGAAATTGCTTGATGTGGTAATTATAAATATCAAAATTGAGAATTAGACGTAAGTTATTGCACTTGACCTCATCAGTTTTATGGAATTGAAATTAACTGTTCTTTCTTTCCCTCAGTTGAATTCTGATGCAATTAAATTTTAAAGATTGTGAAAAATTTCATAATGTAAGAGTTATTATCTGGAGATGGCTTTGAAGTGACTATGCTTGATGTTAGCCAATGCAATGACTCTAATATCAGAAAAGTTTAATATCCCACTCAATGGGAACATGATATGCATGTGCAATCTATATGTGGGTGACCAATTAGATGCAAATGTTAGTAATTTTCATAATCTCCTTGGCAAAAGCAATTAGATTTGGTTTCTGGGTTACATTGTATAGTTGTTAATTACTGCATCTTTTGACATCAAAATTCACAAAGATGTTTTGTGTAATCATTTTGGAATGTGCTTTTCTTCCAGGCTGAACAGATGTCAACTAATGCTGCGGTTTCATCTGTTTATATTTCACAATCGAGTCATCAGGCTTCAACAAATTCATGTTATGGAGGGGAACACAGAAAAAATAATGAAGATGGACAAGTTCCTCACCTTGGGTTACAGATCACACAAAATTTGCCTTTTTATAACCATGATTCCACATCAGAGGTTTTTACATTTTCTCAAGATAATAAGGAAGTTTTAGTACGGGAGCCACAAGAACAATTACATAGGACCGAAAAAAATTGGTCACAGCATGATATAGTTAGGCTGCCACCTGTCATTCCACAGGTACAGCCGGTATTCATTACAAATAAGGATTTACGGCCTGATATTGTGAAGACTTCTGGGCCATCTCAATTACCCACTTGGCCAGTGGTTACCGGACAGAACCAGTCAAATGATGGAAATACAAAGAATCATGGTTTCGGGGTTTCATCTCTCCAGTCTATGATTATAGAACATGGTTCATTGAAAACTACTAGCGGAGTAACATCTGGTGCCATGGTAATTGCTCATCCTGCTCTTAAGCAAAGCCCTTTGAAAGGAACAAGTGGACCCATGCCCGGTATGATTCCAGTTGGTCAACCCACTAAGCAGAGTATGGCCCAAGGTTCAGCATCAAATAGTCAGTCTTTTCCCGGACAGAGTCCCATGCAGCAAGGGCACATCAGAGCACCTAATGCTCCAGTTATTCCTGCTCTGCTGGTCACTGAGAGTATGCAGGCTTCTTCAAGCAATAATTCAGGGTGCACTCAAGGTAGTTTTCTAGAGAGAGGTGACCACAACCCTTCCTGTTCAAGTGGATTTGTGTCTCGTGGTGCTTTTAATGATAAGGGGAATCCTGGTTCGCTTGATCGTATAAGAAGCTTGGTAATGGATTTTGGAAGGGATACTGGAAGAGATCACACAAAAAATGGTTGTTTGCCTCCCAACCAGGGACATGGTCCAAGGCTAGATAATTTGCATCCGCCTTCAAGTTATCCTAATAATAACTTGCCACCTGTACAGCCAAATTTATCAAGGCCAAAACGTGTTGAGTGGGTTTACCCAACACGACCTCCTAGTAATTACTCTCAGAGAAATATGCCCAAGGCTCAGATGATTCCCCCTAGAAATCTTTGGGCACCAGATGCAAGAGGTGAACATCCATGCTCTGTTTTTCATCAAGCACAAAATCCATCTCATAGCACATCTGAGTCAGGCCATTCTAATCATCAAGGCAATTTTCGACCAAAGAGTCCTTGGGCATGGAATGGCAGGAGTGGCTCCTCAAAGAAAGGCCGGTAATGATGTTAGAAAAATATAGTTGGCATTTTTAAAAATGATTTAAGATATTTAAGCATTTGCGGGCTGCCAATTCCTGTTTTTGGCATGTGTAGAAGGTGGTTTGTACAAGGGTTAGAGATATACCCTCTACACATTGCATAGCATGTATCCAATTTTTGATGATAATTGGAATAAAATTTATTTTGCTTGCACCATATTCAAGGAAAGTATGCATGTAACTTGAACTGTTGATTCTTATAGTCTTGCAGTGGTTCTCATTCTTTTTGAGCATCCATTATGTTAAATATTTACTTTATGTCTGTATTAATATTTTTATAGTTTCTCAGTTTTCAATAAATTTTTACAATGTTATGTTTACTAATAGTGGTGGCTATAATAGGAAATATGTGATCCATAAACATTGCTTTTAATAAAGGGATGAAAGACATTTGTGCGCTTTTATTTCTATTAGCCTCGACAGTTGAAAGGAGTAAAAATTATTTTGATGAACTCAGGTAAGAATGACTTGGTAAACATCGATGCAACTGAACTTTGGTGCTACACATGTACAGTTGAAATAATAATCTGGAGTCGCAGCTGATCAAGGTTTACGTATGTGGTCACATAAATTTGATTCGTGCTATTATGTTCTCAATAAACAAAAATATCCCATAATATAGGAACACAAAATAAATGAAACATACAGTTTCAGTAGAGATTCAAGGTCCATTTGATTACTATGGTTGGCCATTGTCTTTACCATTTGACTTTATTGTAAGGTATTTGTGATTCAACCCACAGGATTTCTCAAACTACTTTTCATTGATGCTGCTTTTCTCTTTACAAAGTTAATGCCAATATTGGTGAAACTGCCAACTTGAGAAAGTGTCCCGCGTTGGACAATTCCTGTGTATTGCAACTTTCTGACCCTCATCCAGGACTGCCACTTTTCATTTTGCCTTATGAAGAGCCCACTCCACCTTCAGACATGGCTGTTTTAATAATGGACCTATGCTAGATGCCAGCTTTATCAATTGAACTATGGTATGATTGCTGCACTTTTGTGCGACTCTACAAGAGAATCAGAGCACATCTCGGTTAGGCTATGCATTGATGACAGTGTGTTATTTGACAATCCGGTATTTTGTATTAGTCTGCAACAATAGAATAGTACAAGGCAATAATAGCACAGCTCTCCCTTACGATAAATCAGTTGGGCCATGCATTGCTTGCAGTGTATCATTTCATGGTCCTCCAATCCAGACAAAACATTGCAGCAGAGATGGGGGAATGCTTATTTCATAGCCTTCATTCATTTCAAAATACGAATCGTTGTAAGTTTTTTATCTGCACGTCTTTAATGATTTCTTTCTTATATGTCTTTTCTATGCATAACAGCTATCAAAGCACACTGGACTATAACGAATATATTTTTCCGTTTCCCTTTTAGGGCTTTTTGTTTTATTGTAATATCAAACAACTTAATCAGGAAATATACGCTGTAGTTGGCATGAATTTGTTATTCACCCAACAATATAATGTAGGCCTTCTTTGATAGAAGTTGGTAGTGGTTCACTTGAAAGGATTAGTGGAGGATCATTTGGAAGTGGCTTTTGTTTCTTGATGGTTCATTTCTAAGATTTCATGAAAGTGGCTTTTGTTCTTTTCTTGATACTGAATATTAGTATGCAAAATATTTTAACTCTCTTGGCAAATAACTCTTCTGGCATTTTCTTTATACACAACATTTTCTTTGCTCCATGCAATTGAGTGGTTTCTTTCCCATTTGGGAATTTGACTTGTAGTTTTGGTCATTTCTTGAAAATTGCAATTTTCGTAAGTTCTCTTAATTGTGCAACATAGCAATATTCCAACAATTCTTAATATAGTTTTAAGTATCAATCATTTGGAGATAGCAGTCTTATTGCTTGCATTTAGGTTAATGCTATAGATTTTGATTATTGTAATTTAATCGGTTTCATAGGTCTGGAATGATCTATAAAATGCTTCATAATAATCTGCTGCAAAGATTAATTTTTATTGTATTCATGGTGATTGCTCTGGGAATTTTTAGTTAGTAGGAGCTTGTGCTGGAGTTCAGGTGTGCATAGATGCTTATTACTTGCATGTAAGTGATGATTTTGAATTCATAGCTGCAATTTTGTGGAATTTGACTGCATCTGGCATTTGAGGTTAGCATGCAAGTTTTTCTTGCCAAAGTTGTTTCTGAGATGATTCTGCATGGAATTTCGGTTTGTGGAGGAGATTCTAATAGTCTGCGAGTGATTACTTGTGGGTTTATAGTTTCTATTAGATTCTACACCATTCAATTTGTCAAATGGCTTTTTTGAGTATATAAATGATTTAT
This sequence comes from Picea engelmannii, assembly GCA_009831015.1. Taxonomy (NCBI): domain Eukaryota; kingdom Viridiplantae; phylum Streptophyta; class Pinopsida; order Pinales; family Pinaceae; genus Picea; species Picea engelmannii. The sequence goes on along the minus strand of ML778277.1, from coordinate 907,268 downwards.
TCTAGCTACACCATTCAATTTGTCAAATGGCTTTTTTGAGTATAAATGATTTATTCTAGACTTATAAATGTTAACAAGTATTTAGATTTGTTTGGGCATAGTTAATGGGTTTTTGGCTAGGTTGTATTTTTTACGATGTTTGGGAGGCACGATAAATAGGTTTTATCATTGAAATGCTTATATGTATTTTGAAACAACTTTATAGTTTGTAGTCATGATCCCCAAATTAATTCATAATCTTAAGTCTACATAGAACAACTGCTACTAGTTCATAGCGTCCTTATCAACCCTGATTGGTTCAAGGGAAACAAAGACTTAATGGAACTTGCAATAAAATGTAACTGACAATTATTACTCAGGAGTTACTTCAATGTCGAAAGTAACGTGTATACTATGCTGAAATAAAGTTTTGATGTTAACACACTGTCTGGTTTGTACACAACATAGTGAAGGATCAAGGAGAGCTGAGTGAGTGAATGCGGCAAATAATAGTGAGGAGAATTGCTTGGAAATAAATCTTTTTCTTGTCAAATATATTTGATAAAAGTTTCAATTTAAATATTGAAGTTTATTATTGGCCAAAAGTGGCCAATGAACTGTGACGAGGACAATGACCAAATTGGAAATTGTACAAGATATACAGTCAAGCGTGTTGTCCATGAAACATTACGAAGCGCAAAAATGGCCGAAGGTTAAAAGGGTGCAAGAGTTCAAAGGATGGCATTAACATAAAATCCATAGAAGAGTAATAGTTATGAAGACTTTTTGCCAAAGATGTAGCATCTAACATTTTAGTTATGAAGTCTTTTTGCCAAAGATGCTGCATCTCGTCCACAGATAGGGTGCCATACATCTTTGGTAGAGTTGGTAGTGTTATAATCCATCGTTGAATAATTTCCCCTATCTATCTCGAATGCAATGAAAGGATACATCTTTGGTAGAGTTGGTAGTGTTATAATCCATCGTTGAATAATTTCCCCTATCTATCTCGAATGCAATGAAAGGATGTGCTTCTCATTGAGAAGAATTGGTTACAAAATGCACGCTTGTTTGCAAATAATAATGTAGTGGTAATGGTTTTACAAATTCCATTTTACTACCTATTGTAGGATAAGTGAGCTTTTAATGCCCATATATAAGCATCTATAGTCATATTCTTAATTTTAATAATTGGTTTCAATGTATATGAATCAATGAATTAATTCTAACCCTTCAAAACCATATTTAAATGTTTCTTTCAAATTGATCTATACACTCATGGATATTCCACAGGACAGTTCATCGGATCTGAAAATGCTATTACAAAATAGTGAGGTTATACTCTATTGTGCAGTTATACTTCATTGTGCAGTAATATGTGGTATTGAATATATACCATGTTTGTTATGGAAAACTCACCGAGAAACAAGAAAACAACTACAATGGTAAAATGACCACACCAACAAAACTATGAACATATGACGTACCCCAATAAACTCGATATTGAAAAACACAACGAGAATGAGGACTATGCGTTGCTATTTTCTTAATTATATAATGCAAGATACCGAGAAAGATGGACTCACTATGGAGTTAGTATAGACACTGTGACATGTGAAACATTGTTTTAGGGTCTTCTTCCTTTGTTCTACTAAAATATTGCACTTCTTTTGCTCCGTTGAGTTATGAAACAATAAATCACTACAATAGGGATGGAATCCCTTCCTTTTGTTAAGGTTTAAGCTATTATTAGAGTTCTTTGCATTTCACTAGATAACAATAGCATAAGATAGGATCATTGAGAAATACACAATCATAAGAGACACATCATTTATCCTGGGAAACCCTCATGGGGGAGAAAACCCAACAAAACTTCCTTATTATAGATACCCAATACAATGCCAAGAGATAACTCAAACAAATACAGAAAGTCCTCTCCCAGGAATGCGCCTCTCTCTTTCTCTCTCCTCCAACTACAACTCCGAAACTTGCTTCACAATGAACAAGTGAGTGTGTGTCTAAATGAGGCGCTAGCCTCCTTATTTATACAACTCTGGCATGTGTGGATAGAGGTGTCTCTTCACTGGCAGGGCCGACTTCTTCTTCTGGGTGGTTATAACCACCTTTAATATACTCTGGGGCCGACTTCTTATTCTGCCTATTACAATTATGTTTTGACCAATCCGTAAAAGGGGATTTGGTCTTTTACAATAGCCGACATGATCAATCCGCAATAGGGGATTGATCTAATGAATAATATAACAACAATAACAATTAGAATACACTTTGCAGTTACACTATTTCAACACTCCCCCTTAACAAGAAGGGTATTCTACAACAACATCAGGCGAGAGAGAGGACAACATCATCAACAACATCAGGTGGGTGAGAGGGCAACA
>ML778277.1:879546-897221 GCA_009831015.1 Picea engelmannii | reverse complement strand
TACTTTGTAAGGATCTCCCAGCTAAGAGATCAACTACAAGCTATTGAAGAGATCACTTCAGAAAAGGAATTGGTGAACATAGTACTCAATGGTCTTCCCAAGACATGGGATGCATTTGCCGCAAGCATGAACATAAGGAAGGAGTACTTGACATTTGAAGAACTTTGGACTTGCTGTGCTCAAGAAGAATCAAGGATCAATGCAAAAGAGAAACCCCAAAATAAGTACAATGATCAAGCCTTCACAGCAAGATTCAAGAACAAAAGGAAGTTTGGTTCAAGGAGGAAGCCAAATCAAGAGAAAAACATTTCAGAAATACAATGCTTCAACTGTCAGAAGTACGGTCACTACAAAAATCAGTTTCCTGAGCTAAAGAAAAGAAAGAAGAAACATGAAGCATCGATTGCCGAAGAAAAGGAACCAACAAAGAAGACTAAGCAAGATGGAAAAGATTTCTTCTACTAAAAGGTAACAACACTCTTCTTATTTTCTTGTACATATCTTGCTTGCATCGTCTCTGTACATATCTTGTATATCTATCTCTTGGAAGATAATGTGTTCCAAGAAGAACTATATCTATGAAAGAACAACAAGACAAGGATGATTATCATTAGATAATACATATGAAAGGATGAAATACAAATCATGTGGAAGACATTACAAGATAATATCAAAATCAGAATCAATCCTGAAGAGACTTAGAAGTCAGACATCAAGAGAAATTGGAGAAAGACATATGACCACAACAAGACGGAAGCACAGACTTAGTTAGACAAGAGAGCCAATTATATATTGCAGAAGACAATAAGGACGGAGACGAAAGCATGAACTTAGTCAGACAAAGGGAGTAGATTATATGCACTTATACATGAAGCAAGGATTAGGAGGGAGCTAATCCTATGATCCATTGAAGATGATGAAATGTATATATCCATGGTAGTAGCCATAAAAGACAGTATGTGTTCAGCTCAACTACAGAAGAAGAGATTTTCGAAGAGAAGCCTTAAAGTATTCCTGGTTGTCCATCCAGATCTGTGAATCGATGATGAAGGTAAGAAGTGGAATCTCCAAGGCATGGAATCTATAAGAAACTACATGGACCCAAAAGTAAAAGAAAAACATGAAGAGGAACATAAGGATTCAAAGACAGAAAGAAGAGCCAGAACAACCAGTCATTCTATCAAGAATCACAAGATTACTAGCCTGATATGAACTCACTAAAAGAAATCAATCAGAAGAACTGAAAGTTGTGATGAAGAACAATGTATGAAAGACTTATGAATGAAAGTATTGCGAGATCTAGAACCAGAGGTTCTCTCAGATTGAGGGAGGAGACTATGATGATTGATTGTTCCAGTACACCATACTTATCTCTATATAAATCATTATATTATCCGCAACATCCATAAGTCAAAATTCTACATCAGATGAATGAAAAGAATGTTCTCCAAAAGAAATTGAGTAAAGAGCGCATGCTGAGCAATCTCAAGACTTTGAGGCATACCAGAAAGATACTCCTATATGCAGATAAGAATAAGACAACTTGGTGGAGAACCTCAAGTGCACAACAGAAGTGTGGTGAAGATTTCCTATAACATCAAGATGACTATTCAGGAGATCAGATCTCATGATGACAGAAGAAGTGCCACATGGATATGTTCCAGTCCTCCAACTATGATATAATCTATTGTTCACATCTACAAGAATCCTTCACAGTGTTCCAAACTACAGTATAAGCATTACATTATCCATGATGAAGTCCAGAAAGGAGAAAGTGATTCTCCAATACATATCTCCACAAATGAGCAGATAAGCATACATTTTGGTAAAAACCCATATTCAAGATGAAAGAACTTGCATACCCAAGCTAGAGCTCATGGAAATAACTCTATTAATCAGAAGGGAAGACTCTCCAAGCTAAGGTACACAAACATTTATTTTTGTGATTGAAATAACTCTCCAGTTAGGAGGGAGCATTTATCTTTGTAAAAGTCCAGATTGGACAGATGCTTTCCTGTTCGGAAAGTGGATTGAGATTTCTGACGGACAGTGGCTTCCCATTGTAGTTAACATGGGAGGCAGACTGATTGCTGATGTATCATAGACAACGACTTCCCATTATGGGGAGTGGTCTAGGACAATCATTCTTCTTGGCAGTCACTCTGTGTAGTGGTCAAGTAGAATGGTCCGCCTCGCCGGGCAGTCATTTTTTTGAAGTTCACAGTTGTGAGCAGTTTCGAAGAATCGTCCGTTTTGGAGGTTGATGCAGGATAAACATTCCTCGAGGGCAGACTCATTCTTTCACGGATACACTTTGTTTAGTGTCAGAGGAATGGCTCAGGGTGGGGAATGGTCCGGACAGTTACTCCTCGAGGGGAGACTCATTCTCTCTAGGTTACAGCTTGTTTGGTGTCGAAGGAATGGCCCAGAGTGGGGAGTAGTACAGGCTCAACAATTAGGGATAGATATTCCTCGAGGGCAGAATCATTCTCTCTAGGTTACACTTTGTTTAGTGTCGGAAGAATGGCCCAGGGTGGGGAATAGTCCAAGACAGTCATTCCTTAGGGCAAACTAATTCTCTCTAGGTTACACTTTGTTTAGTGTCGGAGGAATGGCCCAGGGTAAGGAATAGTCCAAACATTTCTCGAGGGTAGGCTCATTCTCTCCAGGCTACACTTTGTTTAGTGTTGGAAGAATGGCCCAGGGTGGGAAATGGTCTAGGTTCAGAAATCAGAAACAATCCTTCTTCCTTGGTTGAGAAGAATGGGGCAGATAGCCTATTATTGATATTCTATGTTGAGGGAAGACATTCTTTCAGACCTCACATATGTGAGTGAGAGATTGGCCCAGATGATTATTATTGATGTTATATATTGAGGGCATACATTCTTTCATATCTCACAGACGTGAGTGAAAGATTGGCCCAGATGATCATTGCTGATATTCTATACTGAGGGCAGACACTCTTTCAGATCTCACAGATGTGAGTGAAAGATTGGCCCAGTTGATTTAGTTTTTATGATAACATTGTTTCTATGCAGATGAAGACTACTATGGTGGCAGACATTCTTTCAGATCTCAAAGACGTGAGTGAAAGATTGGCCCAGATGATACAGTTTTTATGATAACATTGTTTCTATGCAGGATGCTCTCAGATGTTTGTTATGAAGACTATATGACAGTAGATGAGGACTACTGTGGTGAATGTGTTTCACTGCTCGCAACTATACGTTGTTGATCAAGTACTTGTGTGTTACTTGATGTGGTAGTTAACCACTGGATTGTAGTTGTGTACTACTATGAATAGACACATGTGTGTTCTATCCTTGTTCTAATTGCCTTGAAGACTATCAACAGATTATTGGAGATGATCATTCAGATGAATGATGAACATAGATTTTCTAGATGGAAAACAGTGCAGAGCTTTTACTCCTCTTGTATCACTCTATGGTGAGAGTGACTTATCCAACATCATATCTAACTACTCAAATGAAATATGGTTTCGAGAGATGATGCAACTGATGGTGATGGTGATGCTCATGATCTAGTCATGAAATAGTCTAGATGACTATATTGATGCTACCGGGTAAATGGTATGTTTTGTGCTCAAGTCCATTACTTGTAAATACCTCTCTATCTAGGAGGGAGTGTTAATATTATGGTAGCTGCGGGAGGTATTTACCCCCACGTGTGAACCTGACGAGAATAGAAGACTCCGGGAAGCAAGAGAAACCCTAATGAGTTGGCTAATAACTCTAGAAGCCTTGTCGGTTCAAGAAGAAATTTATATTAGGCTATTAGCCTCCAAGAGAAGAAGTCGGCTAGAATTAATAATAATATACTGAACAGACACATACCCAGAAAGAGAAGTCGGCCCCAGTAAACTGGCAGGATTACTATAAATACAGGGTGCCAGTTCTCATTTGACATCATCTCAGAACTGCAGTTTCCTAGTTGGTGTGCACTGCAGTTGCAGTCTGGTGCGCAGGTTTGGAGGAGGGTTGCAAGTGCAGCTGCAACAACAACTAGTTTCAGTATTGGCTTGGATATCTCTTGGCTAGGGTTTGGAACATCTGATCAGTCTTTTGTGTTGTGCTATCCTTGGGGAGAGATGCATTGCTCTTTGTTTGGCTATCTAGCCTAGGGTTTTCTTCCGGAGGAATTCTCAGGTCAAGGTTAAGGTGCTCGGAGGGAGGCTTCAGCCTGTGGTTGGGTGACGAGGGTATCGTCAATGGTAAAACGAGCACACCATCTTCTGTATTCTAACACCTCTCTCTCTCTCTCTCTCTTTCTTCTCCAACCGCAGCTTCGAAACTTGCTTCACAATGAACAAGTGAGTGTGTGTCTAAATGAGGCGCTAGCCTCCTTATTTATACAACTTTGGCACGCGTGGACAGAGGTGTCTCTTCACTATCAGGGCCGACTTCTTCTTCTGGGTGGTTATAACCACCTTTAATATATTCTGGGGCCTCTTTAATATATTTTGGGGTCGACTTCTTATTTTTCCTATTACAATTATGCTTTGACCAATCTGCAAAAGGGGATTTGGTCTTTTACAATAGTCGACATGATTAATCCGCAATAGGGGATCGATCTAATGAATAATATAACAACAATAATAATTAGAATACACTTTGCAGTTACATTATTTCAACACCTTTCATTGCAACTTATTTCGTAACATGTCTTGATATCTATCTAGAGTTAGGGTTTGGGTTTTTGCATGCCCCGACCTTTAATTAGGGTTATAGGTTTGGACCCTATAAAATATTCATGAAAGTACATAAATGCCTAGATCCACGTGTGAGTAATGAACATTGAAGTGGCATCCACTTGGCAATGGTCAAAGCATAGGTCGATTTTCTATAGGTATAACTCCCTCGTACATTTTTTGATTGAGGTTCTCTTTGCATTGTTGGAAGTTCTCGATGAGAACATTGTTGAGGGGATGCAAGCTTTGTTAACAAAATTTTGACCTAAAAATTGATTGTTTAAATCCCAAAACAATGTCTATAAGTTTCAAGACTCTATATCACCAAATCAATATCTACTGCTAATATGGGTTTGACAAGGCTATGACTTTGATTTTCCACCGTAGAAAGTACGAGAAGAGATCCATTTGGGTCATACCTCTCCATTTTGGGAGGCTTGCGGTCCCCAAAATATTTTAGTTAAGGTCATGAGGAAATATTTACTCAACTTTCTCCTTGGAGTACTACTCGACCTTCCTTGGAAGTTGTCCTTTACATCCGATGTGGTAGAGTTCTTGTTGCCCCATCTAATTGTTTTGGACTTCTTCTATGAAACCATATCTCCTCTAACTCAACCTAAGGCTTCTTGTGCTAAGTCCTTTATGGTAGGTATGCCTTGCCCCTCATTTTCCTCATTGAGCATAGATGGCTCAGAGTTTGAGATTATCTACATTTACTTGTGAATAAATGCGCATGTATGGAGGTGCAATAAATTTATAGCCGTTGTCATATCCTTGTTTTGACACTTTGAAAAGGAAATATTGTAAAGACTTGATCCTCTTACTAGTGACTTGAACTTCTCTTTTTTCATGTGAAACTAGAGTTGGTCTCCTACATTGAATATCTTAGTAATTCTGCGTTGGTTATGGATTTCCTTGTATTTATCCTACGATTTGTTTAGTGTCTCAATGTGTACATGCAAATGGATTTGCCTAATCTTGTCAATGATTTTTTCTACCTTCAATACTTCTCCTTTGGCATCTTCCTTCTCTCCATGTTGTCCATATAAAATATCTAGAGGTGACGGTGGAAAATACCCAATATAAATTTCAAAAACTTCTTGGTGGAAGTATGTATTTCTTTGTTATAAGAGTGTTGACTGTAGATCAAATTCTTGTCCTAGGTTCTTGGATGCTCTGATTGTAAGGGTTGTACAAGTTGAACCAATGCATTATCCACCACTTCTATCTACCCACCCATTTGTAGATGGAACACTTTGGATCTCTTCCTCAATGAACATCAGTATTGCAACATGTCTCCTAATGGTGTTTTTACAAAGCATGACTATGCATATGTATCTTACTAAAATTGTCCACAACCATAAATATAAATTTACCCCCTCGTGCGATTCTTGGCAAACCATCCACAAAATCCATGGAGATGCTCTCCAATGGCCTAATAGGTATATGTAAGGGTCAATATACAACTTGGTTCTTGTTGCTAGGTTTACTACTACAACAAAGTATACATCTTCTATTGAACCACACTACATCTTCTTGCATTGTAGGCTAGACTTGCACATGCCTATGCAACTTGGCTATTATTTTCCCAACACCAAAATAATTTTCAACTTTGGATGTGTGATACCCTATTATAAGTTACGTTCTCTCACCTTTAGGCACACAAAGCTTATCCATCTTGGAGATGGTAGTTAGTGTTGTTGTCATCTTCTTTTTCTTGAACTTGTTCATGTAGTGGTTGAAATATATCCTTGAAGCCCTCATCTTTTTTGTATTCCTCTTTGTATGCATCATGGGTGAAAGGATTCATGTGCATAAAATGAAGAAATATGCAATATTAGGCACTATTGTCCTTGACGTGTATGTGTTATAGCTCTATTTTCCATCCTAGAGGCACATAGAGGACCTACTGATGTTTTCAAGCTGAGACACACTCTTCTGCCTTGGATTTATCATATTTTGATGGAGGTCACGCCTTGTATGCATAACAAGGTGCGACTGGTCGCATGCTACAACACTGGCAAGGTGCGATCGATCACTAATTGCATCACTGAAAACCCATGATTTCCCCTATCTCCTTCTATATTTGACGAGTTACGAGAAGATAAACATTGGGTGAGTTGTCAATATTGCACGATGAACTTGGGAACTCATATTAGAGTCATGGTTCACTAAGTTCTAGAGACCTAGAAGCATCCCCTAGTCTTCTCCATCAATCCATAAAAGAAAGACATTCCAAGGGAGGAAGGGAGGAAGAATTGAAAAGAAAACTGTTAAACCTGCACATAATATATCTAGCTAGGAATTGACATGCACAGTTGCATCAAAAATATGAGAAAAGAGAAGCAAGAGAGAAATAATGGAAGAATTCTCATTAACCGTATTCCACACACAAAGAGTGAATAATTTATAATAGATATAGACTACATGAGTAATTAATGCTCCATAGTAGTGATCTAGAGAGTTCTAGACACTCACTGACATACATTGAAGTGATCTGCCACCTAGTCCTAGTTAATTAATCCATGCAATAAAAAATCAACTGAGTCATTTCTTCCACTAGTCTAAGTGTAACTGATTCTAAACTTAAGAATAACATCCTATTTTGTAGGGGAATACTCTCTAGAGAAAATATTCTCATTTAAGGAATAATTCTCAACATTGGACTATAAAACTTAGGAAAATAATTACAGGTGAGTGTGTAATATCTCCAACACCCCCTCGAACACTACTAGGGTGTACATTATGAATGGGTCCTGACAACCAAGGCCATCTTAGGTACCCATTGTACAATTCATATAAGAATAAGACATTGAAAAAACGAGGAAAGAGGGAAAACCTCATGAAACTTTGAAAACCGTGTGACCATTTTTGGAAAAAAAACGCTGAAATTTTGTTGATTTTTAAATGATCATAACTTCACTTCTCAAACTCCATTTCAGAAAATTGTTTTTTTGAAATTGGATATTTTTCCGAGAGGAATTCAAATATACAACTTGTTTCTACAATTTTTTCTCAAAAAATATCATAATTGAATCTGATGTGCGTGGTCCGCTTTTTGTCTCCTGAGATGCATGCATGGTGCATGCAAAAGTGTTTGCATGTGACTTCTGCGATGCATGCAATATATCTTCCACATGAAATTCAGGAAAAAAAAAATGAAATGGATTAGACATCATCTATAATTAATGAAATACAAATATGTGCAGATATTTGTGTAGAAGAAGACTCTTCAGAATAAGATGCTTGATCTTCTGATGGTTTCTCTTCTAGCTCTATCTTTCTAATCTCCTGCATGAAATCTTCAAAATATTCTTTATTCTCAAATAAAACCTCCAATATGGTCCATAATTCATTTGGAGTTGAGTCTTGTGAGTCATCATATACTTGGTGAATAATTTTAGGAGAAATAAACCAAAGGATACATCATATGGCCATATCTTGTCTATTGAGAAAGTCGTTTTTCTCATCTACGGAATTAGGCTCAACTTTCATTGTCATAGTTATTTGGTACAAGCCTCTACATATGAGATGAAGCAAAATTTTTTCCTTCCACTCCAAATAGTTATGAGGCATGAGAAGTATTGTCGACGAATAATTCATCTTTTCCGCGTTCTTCAATCTTCAGTACCTACAAAAAGAGTCTGGTGTGTCCTTTTCCTAAAAATCCGTCGGCTCTGATACCATGTAAATGTGTTAAACCTGCACAAAATAGATCTAGCTAGGAATTGACATACACAGTTGCAGAGAAAATATGAGAAAAGAAAAGCAGGAGAGAAAGAATGGAAGAATTCTCATTAACCATATTCCACACACAAAGAGTGAATAATTTACAATAGATATAGGATACATGAATAATTAATGAGCCATAGTAGTGATCTAGAGAGATTTATACACTCACTGACAAACATTGGAGTGAACTGCCACCTAGTCCTAGTTAACTAATCCATGCAATCAACAATTAACTGAGTCACAACTTCCACTAGTCTAACTAAGTGTAACTGAATGTAACTGATTCTAAACTTAAGAAGGACATCCTATTTTGTAGGGGAATATTCTCTAGAGAGAATATTCTCATCTAAGGAATAATTCTCAATATTGGACTGTAAAACTTAGGAAAATAATTATAGGTGAGTGTGTAATATCTCCTACACTTATGATGCAGAGTTTGAGAGAGGCTCTTTTAACAAAGTTACCAACTTAATGAGAACTCTCTAGAATTCTCGTTTTTCTAAAGGTTTTATTTAGTGGATATTTTCACCCTTGTATTAAAAAGTGACGCTACCGGTAACAACCTTTTTTTGGTGGTGGTTAAAATTCTGAATAGTTTGAAATCGTGGCGTTGACAATCAGAGAAAAACCTTAAAATTGACCCTCGAATTGAAAAGTGATGCTACCAATAGCACTGGTTTTTTTTTGGAGACAAAATTATGAATTCGTTGAAACCATGGGCTTGACAACTGGTACTATGGCTAGGCTTGACACTAATAAAAAAACCTGGAAAAAAGAAAAAGGAAAAAAACACGAAAAACACTTAAAAACAAATTTTAAAAATAAAAATAGAAGTTAAAGTTAAATAAAAATATATATAAAAAAAACAAATTACAGAAAAAAAAAGAAAAAAAACACCACCAAAAAAAGGGTGCTATTGGTAACTTTGCCTTTTGTTTTAGGGGTTGATTTTGGTGTTTTTGAATAAAAAATATGTTTTTTTGGGCAAAGTTATCATTTTGAGGTGATAGTTCTCGTTAAGTTGGTAAATGTGTTTTTTGTATTTAGTCTTCATATCAAGTTGTCTTTTCTTGTATGAGGGTTAAAGAGGAGTTGGAGCAAGTATTTAGGAGGGTCTTCAATTAGGACTCAAGCTAAAATTTGATTGATGTACTATTTCTCCACATTTAATATAGATTTGTATGGTTTTCCCCTTCCATTTATATTTTAGTAAGTTATGTATGCTAATAAATGGTAGATTTGATATTCCTGGAGTAGATTAGGTTAGATCTAGAATACATCTAACATTCTTAGTGCTTGAAGGTTTACAATTGGAATTTGTTGTTCTCTTGTGTGCATGAAGTAGGTGGCAGGAGTTGGAACAAGATTTATTGAGTTGTATCATCCAGGAATACACCGAGACAATCGTCATGAACCGTGTTTAAATCATTATCTTTCCTTCTTATTGCATTATTTAGGATTAGATCTAGTGGATCTAGAGGAGAACCATATTGTTGTCTATCACATAGTCTGTTTCATATCATTGGAATATCTAAGGGAGTGCTTGCTTGTTCGCATGATACATTTTCTCCATAACGGAACTAGCGAATCCATCGGGGGAGAATCTTTGATTCTTCCTTAGATTAGAAAACCCTTTTTCTTTTGTTTTTTTGAATGTTTTCTGTAGATTATTTACTTTCATCATCACTTACTGGGTGGTTAGATCCCTCAGATATGTCAGATCTGGGTTTTTGGGCCAAGCTTTCTGCCTGGTCGTACTTGGTATTTGAGAACTAGAACGACTGATTGCGCCTTGCTGAATTGATAGGATGGACTGCCTCCCTTTCGGTCGCATATTGCATTACTAACATGATGCGACTGCCTCCTGTAGGTTGGTTTTTTGGGTTTCTGAGTTGTTTGTCTCTCATGTATGTGTCTGGGATGTGCTAGTGAGACTATCAATGATCTATAGGAATTGATTTGAACCCTTGATAGGCCTCTCATTTGTTGTTTGAGTTTTCAAGTGGATTTGAGGTGTTGAGTGCATTTTTCACCCATTTTTCTTTCTTGAGTTTTTTTCCTAGCGAACAATGACCACAACAACACCTAAAGAAGGTCTTTCTAGGTTTGGTAGTGTGTTGTAGATCCTTGTTTGGAATTTTTGCATGCCATTACTAGATTTTTGTTGAAGTTTTGGGTTTTTCTTTGTGTATAGATATTGGGGTGTTATTGTTAGCCACTACCAATGTCGTACATCCCTGAACTTTTTGTTTTGCTGGTGTGATTTGCATCTCATTTTATTTATTTGACTAAGAATAGTTTTGAATTTCATAAGTGAGATACAATAGAGAATTTGAGTGTCTTTTAGAATATTGTATTGGTGTGTGAAGTTTGTTGAGGATCATAAAAAAAATGTTTTGGTTGTTTTGGATGGTTAATGAGAGAGTCCGAGGTAGTTTTTTTTGGTTATATAAAGCTGAAAGTGAAAAACTTATCTCCTTTCTTTTAGATTGAGTTCATCAAAAGACAAAATGCATTCTCTTGCATACATGCTTTTATTTTCTTTTGGATTGAAAAGTGTCATTAAAACAACACTAAAGTTTCATTCCATTATCCTTTGAGTAATCAACAGATTAAAAAGAAAGTGCTCGATATAAAACCCGTTAGACTCTTTTCTTTTTAACAAAGAAACATTAGACTAGGATTTAGGGCCTTGTTGTAGGGTTGGAGAGTAAATTCTCCAAGGCCATCAACATTGAAACTATGAGTCACTAGCGAGAGATAAATTCATTAGTAGCAAGGAATGCTTGTTGGGAAAGCTCATCTAACACATGAGTTAAGAACGAGGCCACACTAGAACAAATCGGGTGATATCCCCTCTGTTAGTACTCTGTCAACTTCGTTCGACTGAGAAAACGGATGAAAGAGGCAACCTACAAACCAACTTTGAGGCATGAAACTAGCCTTTCGGACCTGGAGAGGGCTCTCTCTGGAGACTTCATCTCTGTACAGGATATGAATTTAAACTATCGGTGAGATTTAATGCCTTTAAAAAATATTTTCCGGTTCTATTGGTGAAATAAAACAAGACCTTGGAATATGGAGTCAATTTAATAAAATGATAGAAAGAAATGACTTAGTGACTGAACTTGAGAGGATAAAGGCTAAATGAGCAACGGTCTTTCAGTTAAAAATCATTGTGTGTGGTGGGAGAAAAACACATGAAGTAACTCGGAGCACCGCTGGGGATGAATTCAAAGTTCGCTTAGAAGAAATACAGTTCTTCTAAATGGCATGAATCTAGAGCACTGCGCAGTGAATTCTAGATTCGAAATCATGTTCCAATTTAGACAAAAAATACAGATGTGAATATAAAGAACACATGAAATCACATACACAAAGAGAGAATACAATACATCAAACTGTCACCATTAGAATCTTTTCATCAAAGCTTCAAGACCTTTGCATTAAGTTTCAATCGGATAAAAAATACATTCAATAGTCACTGCCTACATTGTTTTGCCAATCAACCTGGCTTACATTGAAAAGATGGAATATATAGACCCAGGGTGTCGCTCGGGATACCTTGCTTCCTAACTCCTATCCCTAAAAATCAGGTTCCAACCACTCTCTGCTAGATGACTCTTCGTATGGAACTTCGCCAAAAATAGAAATTGACAGTGCTCGATTGCACCATAACCACTCGTCTTTGCCACGATGGTTCAGTCTTCAACAAGATCTCACCGTTAGAGAGTGATGTGTCAATTCTTTCCTTTAGCAGGGTATCTAAACGATCAAGTACTCTGTCAGACTCCTGCCACCCATTGTAACGGCCTTGGTTTCTGCCACGTGATCGTTTGTTGGTGCGTGCATGTGGCAGGTCACTGTAGAATGTCACAGGTGTTTCCAGAATGATGACCCAACATAAGGGACCACATCTCTCCTCAAATTGTTGCATGTCCAATGCACACCTGTCCTTTTCAATAGATGGGATTCTATCGCTACACTTCGTATGTTTGTTGCATGAATATCTTCCAGAGTCCCTACTTCCTGGTAGGAAACATGATGCGGGGAGACAAAATATGTGCCACATCTTAGAAGACAAAAATGGAGTCAATTAATCATGCTTCTGGTATCGTCTACAGTTTTGATATCCGAAGCGTTCTCCTGAGAGACCAATTTCATCTTTTTAGATTCATCACTTGCCTTTGCAGAACTGCATTCCCTTTCAACTTATTTTGCGTGCTGTCTAGAGTCACACAGACATTCTCCATGGCCGATCCACATTCCTTGAAGTGTTTCACATTCCTTTCTTCCGACATACTCTGTGCTTCGCACAAGTGTATGATTGTATCTTGTGATTCCCTGAGCTATATCTTGAGCCAAGTCACGTTTCCCTTGCGGCCTTGTGATGTTGATGCTTTGAGTGTCTTTGTTGCTAACTGTTGTCTCAACTCTCTATTTTCTTGGTATATATCAACAATAATGATTTGCGTTTTCTTCAGTTGCTGTGAGGCCTCATGAACATCCGTGCCTTCAGTGTTTGTCCTCCTTTTTTTGCTCCAACTTTCTTGACGGGTTCCAGCCGAATGACGCACATGAGTAACTCTTCGACAACTGACTTTGCACATGGCTCACTCGGGACTTGGGTCTCCCTGACTTCCTTGGCCTGCCCATTCTCTAGGGTATCGATTATTGGGGGGATATGGCTCCCAATGTCTTTCCTTCCTCTGCAACCCTTCTTGTTTCAACCACCGCACAGTGTGATGTTACCCTTTCCACAGGTAGAGGAAATCTTCTTTTGGATCCTTGGGGATGCCCATTGTAAGTATAAACGAATCCTAGTTATTTCCCAATCGCCTCAACTCCTCAACTACCAACAATTTAATCAGTGAGACATGATATAGTTTCTTCTTCGACTGATCTGCTTCATCTCGGGTGCTGTCTGCCATTTATCGGAGGCTTGGTACAAGAAAAAGAGCCGGTTTAACGGTCTCCTTATTGTGAAATGCATCAAAAATCTAATGTGATACGAATGTATTATGTCAAACCTTCCCTCATAGGTGAAATATTTCCTAATTTCTTTTAGAAGTTTATGAAAGGGCTCCTGCAAATATCTACTTGGAATGCCCGTTTCGACTTTCCCACTTAGACAGTCTTGCTTGATGAAATCTTCGTAGAAGCTCATGTCCAAAGGCATGCCTTTAAACCACCTTTCATCACATGGAGGGATATTTGTTGCGGCTGACAGAGTTTCCTCTGTTACCTAGAAAGAGACACTTGCAATTACCATGTGGGATCTGTCGAACCTGAGTGCGAATTGTCTCGCTAGTTTCATGTTGAATCCTTGGATTTTCCTGCAAAAGGCCATCCATCCGACCTGTTCAAAAGATGCTCTAACCTCCAGATCTTCGTTGATGAACGCCAAGATTTGAGAGTTGGGCCCAACATTCCTGCCACTTCGCACACCCTTCCTTATGTTCTGGGATGTCGTCATGGTGAAACATGTGTTTTTTTTGCGCGCGGTGGATTTGGCACGGGCCAAAGGCAATAATCTCAATTGACTTGGCCCGCGAGAAGAATTACAAGTAGTGCATAAAATTGGCTGGTGAACATAATACATGCAGGGCGATCATAATTTATAATCGTGCGGGCGAGAGATGAAAACATGCCAGGGGACATTGAATCCATGGTGACTAGAAGTTTCTAAGAAAGCTAGAGATTTTCGCAGTACATCCACGCGATGGGTACACTTCAAAGTCTAGAAAGTACAACAGATAAGAGATATAAAGCATATGTGATACTAGCACCGTGATTTTTCATTCTTTCTGAGTTCATAATGAGATGATGATGGTCACTTCGTCTGCCGACGTGACTTCTATTTAACAACTTGCCTCGACCTTAGGCACGTAAAACGACTTCTCTTCTGACAGGACCCGACTCTTTGGGAAAATACCTTTACCACTTACACATGTTTTGGTTCTGACATCCCTTCCCTACTCTAATGGCCAACCGACCACTTGCTGATTTTTACACATTCGTTGTTCGGTCCTGTCCTCACATGCTTTGGCACCGAGACTCTGACTCGACTAAGACTAATTCTAACTAAAAAAATGACGGCGCTAACAACTAGCTCCAACAGGGATGATATCCTCCTAGTGAGGTTGAAAAGAACAACAGACCAGGTGCCTTACCATTGGCCCTTATTCGACTTCTAGACTTTGAAACAATGGAAAATAAAAACACAACCTAAACCTTCTTGACATAGTTTTCAAGAAGACTCAACATCAACTCAGGGCCTTCACTCCGGGCTTCAATTTTCTACTGACACATTGACTCGAAATGCCTTCTTTGAACAGAAAAATAAAATGACTATTTACAATGACATGAGACTTAAACGAACCTTACTGCACGAGATAGTGTTTGGGGAACTTGATGTCTAAATGCCCCCAACCAATGGACTCTCCATTAAGTTCTTCTAACAAATATGTGTTGTTCCCTCAATACGCGTAGATTATGAAAGGGGTCGTCCAAAGATGATTGAATTTTCTGTTCTTTCCCTTATCTTCGTTCCTCACATCCCACTTCAGAACCAGATCATCCACCTGAAATTCCTCTTGTTTAGAGTGCTTGTCAAAAGTTTTCTTCATCCTGTATTGGTGAATTTATGATCGGTTGTAGACCTTCTCCCTCATATACTGTGCGTGAATCAACTGATTTATCCTTCTCTGCGTGTCATATAGCTTGGCCTCTTGCTCTTGCAACAACTTCCTGACGCGAAATCCTAGCGAGGTAGGGAAAATCGTGTCTATGCCATATACAATTTGGAATGGCGATGTGGAGATGGAATTTTTGGTAGTGACCCTGTCCACCCACAACGCATAAATGAGTTTTTTATGGCAGGCCTTTTTGTTGTCCTGCAAGAGTCTTTTAATGATCCTGGTTAAGCTTTTGTTCGACTATTCTGCTAACCCATTACCCTGTGGGTAATACGCTGTAGAATGCCCCAGGGTTATATTGTAATCCTTGCAAAACCTCTCCATTTTATTAGACTTAAATGCAACCGCGTTATCTGTGATTATCTTGATAGGGTGAACCTAGATAGGATGTGGGTCTCCAGGAGATGAATGATGACTATGTTAGTAGCCTTCTTCATTGGAATTGCTTCAATCCATTTCATGAAGTAATCCATGGCTGTAAGTATCCATCTGTGCTATGCCGAGGATGGCGGATGAATCTTTCCTATAAAGTACATGCCCCATTACATGAACGACACTTCGATCGAGATTGGTTTCATCAGCAGGGGTTGTGGCTTTCTCCTTCCATCGAAAATTTGACACTCGTGGAAACTGGAGACTTCTTTGTATACATCTGCAAATATGCTAGGCCAATAGTAACTTCATGCATTTTTGGAAGACCTACTTCACATGCCCAAGGTGTTGTTCGTCGGAGTCGGAGTACACTGTGATGTCATCCAGATAGATCATGATAAATTTGTCCTTTTCCTCATCAAATTCTATGTCCATCGCCCTCTCGAAAGTATCTCCATCGTTCATAAGGCTGAAAGGAATCTTAGCATACATGAACATCCCCCATGGTGTCGTGAAATATGTCTTTTTTTGATCATCTGGGTGTACCATGATCTGGTTGTAACCTGAAAATCCATACAACATAGACATCTTCTAGGACCCAACTACCTTCTACAAAATATAGTCCATCTTAGGGAGCGGGTAGTTGTCCTTGATGGACACTTTGTTCAAGTTTTGAAAATCTACACACAACCTTATTTCGCCGCTCTTTTTCCTTACATGCACCAAATTGGCAACCCATTTCAAAAACCTTAAAGAAATGATAATTTTGGCTTTGAAGAGTTTCTTTACCTCCTTTTCAATTAGCGGTAGAAGCAGGGGATTTATAAGTCTTAGCTTTTGCTTGAAAGGATTTTGGTCTTCTTTGAGAGGAATGATGTGCTGAGTCACTTTAGTGTCATAAAATTTCAAGTCATCGTAACTCCAAGTGAAAGCGTCGAGAAAATCATTCATGAGCTTGATGTAGTCCTGTTTGACCTTCAGACTGAGCATTTTTGATAATTTGATTATCTTTGGATTCTCCTGGGTCCCAATGTTTCAATCCTTGACATCCTCCTCGTTTGTAGTGATCTTGGGATTTCTAGCCACATCGTTTTCATCAAACAAATTTTCCAACGGAACTAATCCCTTTGGGATGATATTATTGTTTAGCTATACTATGCCCCTCCCATATATATGGTTCTAGAAAGGGTCTTCGTTACCACACACATATTCTCTTTCATCTAAGTCGCAACAACACTTGTCATCAATGATTATATTAGAAAACTCGTCGCTCATTTGGAGAAATCTCTCCACATGTTTGTCATCCTCAAACACTTGCCAATACTTGATATTATCTGGCACCACTGGCTTGTGTTTGAATTCAATCTCATACTTTTTGTTGGGGAAAATGGAAATTTTAAAAACTGAGGCCAAGGTGGTGAAGGCGTCCGCGATTTTATTTCCCCCCCTTAGGATCGCTGATAAATTATACGCCAAGAATTCTTCAAGGAGGTCCAGCACTAGGTTTCTGTATGCTCTCAGTCTGGGGTGCTTGGATTGGTATATGCCTTTCACTTGGTTTATAACGAGATCGAAGTCCCCATGCACTGCTATCCTCTTTTTGCCCAACTCTTTCAAAACTCTCAGGCCCAAAATCAGTGCCTCATACTCAGCCATGTTATTTGTGCAGTAGAAGGTGAGTTTGTATGAGCAGATTTTTGTGCCCACGTTAGGAGGACATATCCATACGCCGACCCCTGCCCCTTCCTTGCTGACGAATTCATAAAAAATCATGTTCCATATCTCGTTCTCCATGCGGTTCCTTGTGTCAGCGCACTTTGCTGCTCGTCACGTGACTTTATCATCAACAGTCATGACAACTGTCAGTTCTTCCTCTTCAAAGCTCAGGTCATTGTAAAATATGTGTTAGGACCACATATTGTACCTTTTTTGCCCATACTTTTTGCTATTATTTTACCCTTCATCACCTACATTTTGACTTATACTATCATTTCATCTAATCATTCCAAGGTATACAATGTCCTTTCTCATTACTTTATGCTTAATCAGTTTTGCATAATATTTTACATTACTTTTGAACCTAACCATTGATTAGAAGTGCAGAAGTGTCCATATTTGCAGAATAGCATTTCAGACCGATGCTGAAACACAGAACTGCCCAA
>ML778277.1:850048-867337 GCA_009831015.1 Picea engelmannii | reverse complement strand
CCCAACCTCCCTGAAATATTAATGGTTAAATACACTTTCAACTTTACAGATAAATCAGTTCTTACCAGTCTTTCTTGGTTCTTTAATTCTGGTCTTCTGTTCACTGTTCTGCTACTCTTCTCTTATTCAACAGGTCTGCTCTGCATCATATCTTCTGTCATTCTGCTCTGCTTCTGTTTAGTCCATCATGTTGCTCTTTTTCTGTTCTTGTTATGCGCAGTTCCTTCACTGCTTACTATTCCTCCACTCATCTTATTTTTCTTACTGTTTACCCATTTTTCATTCAGAACAATCAATCCAATTCGGTCTACTTCATTTTCTTTTATACATTCTGTTATGACAGTTCAACTTCCCATCTCCTTTGGCAAGAGCAACCTCAACTGTCTTAGCAACTCAATCGTCATCTTGAAACATTAACTAATTATTCATCATGAGTCCGTTTCACTAAGAGAAATCATATTTAGTCGTTAACTGTGAGAGTGAACAGTGACCCTCCGATCAATATTTGATCCAACAGTTCAGATCAAATCAGGATTTCACCCATCGTGATTTCAGCATTTGCGATGTCAAAAATCACAAGTCCTTCGGACTCGCAATCCTCCGATTCCCGATGACTCCTTTCCACTAGCTAGCCCTGCTGACTATAGGCCCATATGACCAGCTATCATGTGACTGCTACCAAACCTCTCGTCGGGGTTTCGGGGTTTACAATGATAATGTGCATATGCCCCCTGGAGCTGTGATATACCAATTCCCGACCTCCTCTGTACTCCTTACACCTGTCCTCCACTGACTCCTGGGTGGCCCCATAGGCTATATGCCTTATTGGGAAATCGCGTATCGCGATTTCGCGATGTTTGATGTTCAGAGTTTTTGTCAATACCAAAACCCGATCCCCAAAACTACGAATAGGGCTATGATCTACGGATCTGATTCATTCTTATCCAATGTCTGTGATCACTTCGCAAAATTGCATTTCGCGATTTCGGAGTTCTTGATGCATTGTGTTCTTGACATATCAAATCCCGATCCCCGAAACTCCGATGCCACCTGTCCTCTGCGCTGTCATCACACATGATTCAACATGTATTAAACACTGCCACGTGTCACTCTGATTCATTACTTGTATGTGCCTGAAGTGTTGAATCTGTCTGACACTATTCACTACTTGGTTGTGCCACGTGTCGCTTAGCTAACGTGGTCTGTTGATGTGGGTCGAGTCGATGTTGATCTGACGGTTCAGATTCCATCGGGATTTCGCATATCGCGAAATCAGGGATTTCGTTGTAGAGTGAACTTTGCATTATGAAATCCCGATCCTCGAATTGCCGATGAGGCCTCCTGGCTGCCACGTGTCCATACAAATGAACGGTCCAGATCCCTGCTTGATTTAACGGCTGCGATTAAATCGCGAAATCACGTCTCGCGATTTCAGGGTTTTCGTTGTCGAGTGAACAGGACATTTCAAAGTCCCGATCCTCGATTTGATCCTTTGGGTTATCTCTCTCACAACTTTTACAGATCTGACGGCCCTCGTTCTTTCGGGAAATTTGTATGAGATCCTACGGTCACTGACTCTTCTTCCTTTTTCTTCTGTAAGCTCTTGCTGCGCGTGTTTTCTTCAAGGCTGTTCCTCCTGAGATTTTACTTCCAA
The DNA here is from genome assembly GCA_009831015.1 of Picea engelmannii. Classification (NCBI taxonomy): domain Eukaryota; kingdom Viridiplantae; phylum Streptophyta; class Pinopsida; order Pinales; family Pinaceae; genus Picea; species Picea engelmannii. The sequence goes on along the minus strand of ML778277.1, from coordinate 865,683 downwards.
ATCCCCACGTGGTTTTATCCTTCGTATCCTGCTGTCTCTACTGTTTCCATTAATGACAACAACCATCATTGCTTTCTATCCACTGAATTTGCCAACAATCTCCCCCTTTGGCATTGATGGCAACACTTACATTCAATCATTCAGACTTCAAATCTCCTCTGCATTCGACTATTCAGACTCTTCTCTTGAAGAGGACATTTCAAAGTCCCGATCCCCGATTTGCTCCTTTGGGTTATCTCTCTCGCAACTTTTACAGATCTGACGACCCTCATTCTTTCGGGAAATTTGTATGAGATCCTACGGTCATTGACTCTTCTTCCTTTTTCTTCTGTAAGCTCTTGCTGCGCGCGTTTTCTTCAAGGCTGTTCCTCCTGAGCTTTTACTTCCAATTCCCCACGTGGTTTTATCCTTCGTATCCTGCTGTCTCTACTGTTGCCATTAATGACAACAACCATCACTGCTTTCTATCCATTGAATTTGCCAACACTTAGGCATGTAAAAAACCTTCTCTTCTAAAAAGACCCGACTCTTTGGGAAAATACCTTTACCACTTACACATGTTTTGGTTTTGACATCCCTTCCCGACTCCAAGGGCCAACCGACCACTTGCTGGGTTCGACCCATTCGTAAACAATGTATACTATCTCCTGAGGAGGAAGAACCACCATTTTCTAGGCGAATATTTTTGTCCATTGTGGATGACATATAACTTATAGAGTTAGAGAGGAATTTGTCAGGTTCTATGGAGATTGAGATTATAGATATTAAAGTGGTCAACGAAATTAATCCACCAAAGTTCAACCCTCCTTTGACCAATCCTTTCGACTGCATACTCCTTGCGGTAGGGGATATTTTAGTGAGACTTTTTCATTCTTTAGTAATATTCACATGATGCCAGGCGTGAGTGTTTAAGTAATTATGGAAGATTCCTTAAGCTCGTCACCAAATTTCACAGGAGTAACCTCAGTGATGTCCTCCTTTCCATTCATCAATTCCATATGTCCTACTCCATCCATGCCTAGTACATCTATCTTCTCCATGTGGGGAATTTCGTTGGTGACTTCATTTGTTCCACGAGTGTATCTTGTGTGAACAAACCCATAATATAATTCTCATTGCTCGCATCCAAATTTGTGTTCAGTTTGGGGAAAATCCTTAGTTCTTATGCTAGAGGTGGATTTCCATCTACTTCTGGCATCCCTATAGGAAACTCAACAATGCCAAATGTTGGATTCCCTTTTGGTTGCATTATCCCCAATTTTTAGGGATGACTAAGGAGATCATGTCTTGAGGACCTCAGGTTGCAGACATGGAGTACATAGAGATAGATTGACCAATGATGTCCACTTGCATAGTTGTATACCCACTTCACCACCATGCTTTTGGATCCATCACCATGGAATTCACCACACCAACTTGCTTCCAGAAGAGATTGGGTCTTCCTCCATGAGGTACAAGTCATGTATTGTGGTAAGTATCTGTTGGACCTTGACCAAGTTTTGAGGAACATTGGTCATGTTTGAATACTTTTCGGACTTCGACAGACCAATCGAAGATGGAGCACCCAGGAGGAGCGGAGATTGCGGGATCTCACCAACTTTGTAGGCTTGTGGACCCAATAAAAGGTTTTAGGGTTTATGTAATGGGTTGTGGGATGTCAACCTATGGGTTTAACCATGATTAGGCCTCTTTGTAAATGTATAAATAAGTATCTAAGCGATGTAATAAGACAAATACAGGTTACTATTTTGGCTATGTGCAAAGTGGTGTAAGTAGCTATGTGCTAAGTAGAAGCTTAGTGCAAGAAATGTAAGAGATCAATAAGGATTGATTAGCTATGTGAATAATATGTTGGCTTAGTGAAAGAGGTTGAAAGTTTCTTTGTGCATATAGACTGTGTAAAGTAAGGCTCCGTGCTAGTAAGGAGTTGGCTCTGTGCCTTGAACTGATTTTGGGAAGGAGGATCTAGCGCACTGCGTGCAGATATCCTGTCCTCGATGGAGTTGGCTATGTGGATTTGTGCATAGGAGAATATGAGTGTAAGAAGATTGAAGACTAATAAAGAAGAAGAAGAAGTTGGTGGACACAACCCCACACTGGGGTGAACCACGTATATCCTATGTCTTGATGTGCTTTGTGCGATGTTGTTTATGTGTTTATTTGTTTAGTGATGATGTTATAATGTATGATGAATGGATCTGATGTTGTTTGCTAGTGCTTAAAGATTAATGAATGCTAGATATGAGTTAATGCTATGTGCTAAGTGAATTAAAGTACTTGATATTTATTATTACTGCACAGTTTTGTACTTAGGGTTTGATCTGCGATGTGAATGACATTCAAGAACTAATTCATATTGTTGTCTAAGTGTTCTGTAAGTATTGTAATCATAGATTTGTGTCCCAGCCTAGTTGTAGACACTTGAGTCCTGCAACCCCCCCTGCCTCTACCTTGGGTGAGACTTCATCTGCTTCGTAGGTGTTTCCAAAAGGGATGATATTTAGGGTTTTGTTGGTGCAATGTTGAAGCGTTGAACCCTGGGTTTTCCCCTGTGCCAAAAAATGGTTCCATTGTTAGGACCTGGAACTATGATTGCTGGTAACTGAAGAAAACAGAAAGATCTGTGCGCAGATCTGTTGCTGTAGTGCGCAATATTCTACTTGACTTGTGAAGCTCTGTGCTAAGAAGGAACCTGATCTAAATAAAAGAGGTAAGATCTTAAAGCTTTGTGCTCTGGTAAAGGTAAGATAAGTGGAAAGTTTTTTTTCAAAAGTATGAATCTAGGTATGTTTGATAGATTTTGTCCTAGCATGAATGTTAGGGCACAATTAGAAGAAAGAGTTGATCTAAATAAATTTGATAGAAATAGATAAAAATATGTTATTCATATGCATAGAAATAATTGTTGGACTAATAAGTGGATGCGGGAACCTAGAAAGAATTTTTGCAGATTGCAGGTCCAACATTGTGATCCCAGTGCGTAGTACATGAGAGGTTGGGGATCATTTAAAAGAGAGAGAGGATTGAAATTGTTTTATAACTACAGAAGATCAAGACATACTGGCTAAGGAATGCCCTGGTATAGGTCCTATTTGTCTTTGTTGTAAAGCTATTGGTCATGAGGTTGAGGATTGCCCAAGAATGACTGATAAAGTTGAAAAGATGAACATGAGACAAGAAAACTATAAAGAAAGTCAAGAGACTAAGGATATATTAAAGAATCATATAGAAATGGAGTCAGAGACTATGTTAATACAGTTAAAAGAAGTAATGAATGACCACAAGGATGTCAGTTTTTCAGAGATATTGAAAGAAAAATAGTGCATAGTCACAAGAATATAAGACTTCGACATAGACTGTGTAGTGGATGAAGAAACACATGTGAACATTATGCCAGAAATCACTTGGGAAATTTTGGGAAAGCTTGCTATGATACCTTCATTGGGAAGGATAGGCTTGTTTAAAGGATAGATGATAACCCTATGTGGAAGAGTTACTAATACACCTATGATTTCTTATGAAACATCGACAAAAGAGGACTTTGAAGTTATTAGGTTTGTTGAGAATAGATCCCCTTTTCCACTTTTATTATGAAAGACTTGGATTGAGAAGGATCAAATTAGAAGGAAATCAGAGGAGGAAGCTACATAAAAAAAAGAAGAAAGAACTAAGGGACTTCATAGCTAGAAAAATAGAGTGACTAATAGAAGAACAAGAGGATAATTCGAAGCAACATAGGACTAGAGAATTAGCTGTTGAAGTTGAAAGAACACAGGAAGGCTTAAATAACTTGTCCATGCAAGAAAGAGGTATAGCCACCTTGGAAATAGTAAGAGAAGGGACATTAAACATAGAATCTATAAGAGCGCATCAACAGTGGGAAGTTCTTTCACTAGGAGAGAATAAGAATACAAATGGGAAGAGGATTCCATAAATGATTAGAGAATCTCAGATCACAGGAAAGAAGGCTAGGAATCTCAATAGGAGGAAAGCTAAGCTGCAGGAAGCTACAAAAAACAGAAGGAAGACTTTGCAGGAGGAATATCTACAGAAGTTGAACCTCGTCAGAATAGCAGAACCACGCATAATGGGACTTCACCATGACGAAGCTATATGACCATTGGAGGTTCCCTAACCGTTAGAATGACGCTCCAGAACGACTAGAAACACAATTATTTACAGAAAGACCGCCATTGGACCATTGAGACAGTGCCATAACAGATTGATTCATATTGATTGAGGCATTCCTACCTGTTGGATGAACCCATTATGACGCTTTCTTATTTAACCCGCTGGATGCTGCACTGGGACCAATTTTTGCAAACCATAATTTGAGCTAACAGAGAATCCATCGTATCACACTGTTCTTTCTAGACCTCTCCATCCATTTGATTACCTCACTTTTCCATTCGCCTACCCGATTTATTTTTTTACAAGTGCGAATGTCGGGAAAAACAAGCATGTTAGAGAAGTCTGTGGAGGAGATTCTTATAGACCTCATGGATAAGAGAGTCATGTTTGTAGGAATACATGCGTCATCGACTAGTGGATTGCAAGCATCCCCATCAACTGGATGGCATTCTGACCACACGGCTGAGAAGTGAAGAAACCACCGTGACGATTTGGCTAATGCAAAGAAGATTTCGTTGGTCTTGCCGGAGTACATACTTCATTTGGCTGGTGCGGTGAACCGCGATAGTATACCGCATGACTTTGAGTACACGTTGATCACTGTGTACATCCCGAAGGGGATACGTGTAGTTGGAACACAATTAGGACATATCCCATCTTTGAAGAACATTGACTTTAACCTCGGAGATAGAAAGAACTATGGGATGCTCGCGCCACATAGGTATTTGATGAGAATGATTGGGAAGAAGTCGTGCATAGTCTCCGAGCTGTGGATTAAGGAGCTCACACAATCAACGATCCTGAACGTAATGAATATCCCTCACTTTGGCTGACATCAGGAGGTTAAATCTTGCGTTAAACTCCTCGTTTCATGTTACCATGGAGGGTATCTGTGGCTTGATAGGTGTGTCAATGTGGATCCAATGCTGATCCACTTCATCATAGGAATAAGCATGCAGGGACCATACCCTGAACATTTCTACCCAGGGAAGACTTCAGATCACAACCTAGCACAATGCACAAAGGAGAATTATGGAGATGTAGAGAAGGGAAAGAGAGGCTACAAGGTAGCCTCCATCTAGAATGACGTAGTGCGCCTAGCTTGTCAGCTTACAGCTGGAAATCTCGTCAGAAAGAACCATCTGACACAGGTCACTGGATTCGTAGTATACCTTAGAGGGAAGTGTGTAGAAGGAATGAAAATGAATTGGGCGAGTTACCTCATCAAGGAGCTGGAGAAGGACTACCGCGAAGTGCAAGATCAAGGCTACAAATTCCATTTCAGTTGGTTACTGGTACTGATTTCCTTTGTCGCTTGGTAGATGCCAGAAGGAGTGACATTTCCAGAAGTTGAGCCATTGGAGCCATTGGCCGCGAGGTTCTCTACCTTGTGGTATACAAATGACATGTCAAAGCAATGGCAGTCGAATGTTGTCTTCCATACTTATTACCAGTAGCTGAGGCACGCCATTAAGGAATTTCCATGAATGACCCCAAACACATTGCATCAGTACAGACCGCTAGCAAAGTTCCACGTAGATCGACACTTTATCTACATCACCGCATGCATGGATGAAAGTAAGGAGGAACAACAATCCTATTATAAGCTAATCGATGAAGATATGGTGGAAATCGCTAAAGAATGGCTAGCAGAGTTCCTTGTATCGGTGGAATATGTAGAACTCTCCAAACCTGACATCATCGAAAGTCCCTTGGTCACCCGGGTCGAACATGATGGACAAACTAGCGTGAAGAAAAAGAAGAAAAAGGAGGAATTGGAGAACATAGAAACTAATGAGGAGGACAGTGCCTCGGAGGAAAGTAGGCCTGATTCACCTACAGGAGGAGAAGGAGACGAAGTAAACCAAGAACAAGGAGGGGAAGTAAGAGAAAATCAAGACAAAGGCGAAGTTACACCACCGAAGGATCCCCTTACTGAGGCTGAAACATCGAAGAAAAGGAAGGTTTCTCCACAGAAACCCTCAACAAGAAAGAATACCCGCACCAATAAGCCTCAGTCGAAGAATGTGATCACAGTTGATGATGTCGATCTCATCATCGCAACCATGGAGGACGCTTCAGAGGATATCTTGCAGAGACATGGAGAGAAGCAGGAGACACTGTATGAAATAATAGAAAAGGAGTTGAAATACATACATCAAGATATCCATTCGAGTTGCATAGTACCTACTGTGCCTTATTTAGCGGGAATTACAGAACTAGGGTACGAGCCCACCCAATTATGAAGATTAGCAGATGCAACATAGGCTCGACTTCGTCAAGTCCAAGAATAAAAGGAGCAGGCTAGAGATTCCTTGAAGCAAAAAAAAGGAGGAAGTCCTAGAGAAACTTCAAGTTATGTAGAGGGAGAAAAATGAAATTCGGGCAAAGTTCAAGCAGAACAATGGGAAGATATAGGAAGAAAATAACCAATTGCTCGCAGAGTAGACTGCGATCAAAGAAGTGATAACTAAAGTACTTCACTCTATGTCGGGCTTGGCACAGGAGGAACCAGAGTCAATCGAGATGTAAGTAGGGAAGCTCGTCGAAGACATTCAATAGCTTCAAGCACGGATAATGGAGTTGGATATCCAAGAAATGCCTAACACTCCGTAAGAAGTGCGTGACCAAAGGGAAGAAATCTTCAAGAGCGCAATTGGAAGGATCAGGGCACTCGCCTTAGAATGTTAGCAATTGAGTGATTGTAGTGCGCAGACCTATGAGGGCCTTGCATATGATCCAAAGCTGAGGAAACTCGAAGCACAACTCTAGGAGGCACAACAACAAGCATCCACAGTTCAAGCGAAGATGAAACTACTCATTGCAGTCAAGAGGATGAAAATATCACAGGAACAACTCACAGTCTAGCAACAAATTACTACCATCTAGAGAAAAGTTATGGAAGTTACACAAAGATTAAAGCCGGTGCAGGACAAAGCCTGCACGATTTTTGAAGAGATTGAAGGACAAGGCTCAGAGCTAGACCAAGTGGTTATGATAGTGGAACAGTGTCTGGAAGGGCCTTTTACAGAGAAAGTGATTCAACAATTTTCCGAGTAGAGGCTTTGGCGAAGCAACAAGTCGAGGTAGCTCGAGCTAAGCTCGAGGCCTTTGAAGAAATTTTGCCCAGATATGAGTGAATCAGGATGAGTCATATATGAGTGTTGGGGGCATGTTGTCCCTTGACCAAGTTTTGAGGAACATTTGTCGTGTTTGACCACTTTTGGGACTTCGACATGCCAGTTGAAGATGGAGCGAAGATCGCGAGATCTCACCCACTTTGCGGGCTTGTGGACCCAAAAAAGGGTTTTAGGTTTTATGTAACATGTTATGGGATGTCAGCCCATGGGTTTACCCATGATTAGGCATCTTTGTAAATGTATAAATAAGTAGCGAAGCGATGTAATAAGATGGCTACAAGTTACTGTTTTGGCTATGTGCAAAGCGGTGTAAGTAGCTATGTGCTAAGTAGAAGCTTAGTGCAAGAAATGTAAAATATCGATAATTATTGATTGGATATGTGCATAATATGTTGGATTAGTTAAATATGTTGAAAGTTTCTTTGTGCAAACAGACTATGTAAAGTAAGGCTATGTGCTAGTAAGAAGTTGGCTCTGTGCCTTGACCTGGTTTTGGGAAGGAGGATTTGGTGCATTGTGTGTAGATCTCCTGTCCTCGACGGAGTTGGATTTGTGGATTTGTGCACATGAGAATATGAATGTAATAATATTGAAGACGAATAAATAAGAATAAGAAGTTGGTGGACGTAGCCCCACACTGGGGTGAACCACATATATCCCGTGTCTTGATGTGCTTTGTGCGATGTTGTTTATGTGTTTATTGTTGTTGTTATAATGTATGATGAATGGATTTGATGTTGTTTCTTAGTTCTTAAATATGAATGAATGCTATATTTGAGATAATTCTATGTGTTAAGTGAATGAAAGTACTTGATATTTATTATTACTGCATAGTTCTGTACTTAGGGTTTGATATGCAATGTGAATGAGATTCAAGAAATAATGCATATTGTTGTCTAAGTGTTCTATAAGTATTGTAATCATAGATCTGTGCCCCAACATGGTTGTAGACACTTGAGTCCTGCAACCTGCCCTGCCTCTACCTCGGGTGAGACTTCATCTACTTCGTAGGTGTTGCTGAAGGGGCCGGTAGTTAGGGTTTTGTTGGTGCGGTGTTGAAGCGTTGAACTTGGGTCTACCCCTGTGCCAACTGTATCACTCTAATATTTGAGACATTTGAATATGTTGTATTGAATATTCTTTTGATTATAGAACACCTTCTTAGACATCATGCTTCTGACTTTGTTTCACCTTGGTGAGCGCCATTGATTTCCTAGTAAGTGGTATATTTTGTAGAAATTTAATGACAAAATCAACATGCACTATATTCTATCATGCACTTAGCAACCTAGAGATAACTCCCATGAATGAACTCTGATATGTATAAACCCACATTCATAAAATATTAGGAACATAAATACACATTGCAAAGCAATTCTACAGTGGAATAAACACAATGAACAACAATCACACATCCATGTAATACTCATAAATTTAGGCAACTAGCTAGGGAAAACCCCAATGTGGGGAAACCCAAAGAGAGATATATTTTATTAGCTTTAGGAGAGATATATCATCAAAAATATTACATATACATCCAAGATAAAACCACTTACAACACCCAAACTGTCCCTCCAAAACTATTCCTTGAAAAATGTGCCAAGTCCCTACTGTTATATGACCCACCCAGAAAAACAACACCTTGAAAATCATGCCAATTTGATGTTGTACGACATGTTATGTACAACTTCGCTTCAACAACAAATATCCTCAAGATGCATTGATTTTTGTGCCTTCCTTGCCTCAAAAAACATGCCCACTTTTCTGTTGTATGGACTATACAGATCCGTACAGTACGACCTCCCACACAACAATAAATTTCAGCACTCACAAAATAATTTTTTTTCCTTGGGAAATGTGCCCAATATCTCTTGGGAAATGTTCCCAACTTGAATCCCTTTCCTCTCCTCCTCAAAGCTCTCTCGAAAATCTCTCAATTTATTCTTCTCATTGTTGTCTTGCACACTACCCAATGCATTCTCTTATAATTTGAAAATGACCTTTCACCTTCCAATTGTCTTTTCACCTTCCCCATCCCTAAATCCAAAGGCCAAGATCTAATATTGACTTTACATGATCAAGGGACGTGATTTATTACTTTTAAAATAAATCACTTAAATATTCAAGTACAATTTCACTTTATAGAAAAAGTGCACTTTATGAAATAAATTCACTTTAATATTAGAAGGTACACTTCATTAAAAAGTCACATGTCTAGTAGTGCAAATATAAGGCTACTTTCACATACCAGACAAACATGCGTAGTACCTCTCGAGATATGAAATATAACAATCCCTCTTAGTGAGAGACGTACTCATTTCCATCACTATCATCCTATTCCATTACATTGTTCACAGTAGGAGCTCCCTCTGAACCAGGAGTCAACCCCAACACCTGCATAAAACTCGAACCGAAATACCTCCTCCTGAGAACCACTCTGAACCATGAGATCCTAGGAGAATCCACTCGACCCTGAGCATCGGTTTGATCAAACCAACTGAGCCTCCTACTAATGGTCATAAGAGACTCCATCTCTTCTCTAGGAATGCAATACTGAATCCTTGGGCCCACCGTAGTCTTAGGATTCTCCTGCTCGTATTTCGACGTGATCATAACATGAAGGTTGTCCTTGAAAAATGTACAACCTATCCACTCGATCACCAATCAACTGTGGTTCAACTGAGTCCACTCCCTCCCTGTAGATAAATACAAGTCCCCTCTTGAACAATGTACAATATCCAACATCCTCCAAGGCTTAGAATGAGAGCAAGTTAACCCTCAACCTTGGAACAAAGAGAACTCCATCAAGCTCCAAGAATTTTCCATACTCGAGCTAGAATATAACCCTTCCAACTCCATGTATAGATCGTGCCATACCACCTTCACTCTCCACTAGACGGTCATGACCTGCCTCCGTGATAATAAGGAATACTCGCCAGATTCCCCTCATGTGAAAAGAGGCTCCACTATCAAAAATTCATTTGTTATCAACACCAAATCCTCTACTACTGACACTGGATACTAGAGTAACCAAAAAAAATTCCCTTCAAACCTTGCCCAAAAATCTCACTGCTCATTGTAACTCAGAGCCCAAGCTCTAATACCATGAAGAAATTTAATGACAAAATCAACATGCACTATATTCTGTCATACACTTAGCAACCTAGAGATAACTGTCATGAATGAACTATGATATTTATAAACCCACATTCATAAAATATTTTGAATATAAATACACATTGCCAAGCACTTTCACAACGAAATAAACACAATGAACAACAATCAGACATCCATGTAATACTGAGAAATTTAGGCAACTAGCCAGGGAAAACCCCAATGTGGGGAAACCCAGAGAGAGAGAGAGAGAGAGAGAGAGAGAGAGAGAGAGAGAGAGAGAGAGAGAGAGAGATCAACAACAAGATTACATTTATAGACAAGAGAAAACCACTTACATGACGCAAACTGTCCCTCCAAAAATATTCCTTGAAAAACATGGCAAGTTCGTACTGCTGTATGACCCACCCAGAAAAAAAAAAACACACCTCGAAAATCATGCCAATATGATATTGTATGGCATGTTATGTACAACTTCCCTTCAACAACAAATATCCTCAAGCTTCCTCGATTTCCATGCCTTCATTTCCTCGAAAAACATGCCCACTTTTCAGTGTTACGGACTTTATGGATCTGTACAGTACAGCCTCCCACACAACAATAAATTTCATCTCTCACAGAAGAAAGTTTTTCCTTGGGAAATTTGCCCAGATTTCTGCTCTTTCCTCTCTTCCTCAAAGCTCTGTTGGAAATCTACCAATCTCTTCTTCTCATTGTTGTCTTGCACACTACCGAATGCATTTTGTTATAACTCGTAAATGACCTTTCACCTTCCAAGTGTCTTTTCACATTCCCCATCCCTAAATCCAAAGGCCAAGATCTAATCTTTCCTTTACATGATCAAGGGACATGATTTATTCCCTCCAAAAAAAATCACTTAAAATATTAAAGTACAATTTCACCTTATAACATAAGTGCACTTTATGAAATAAATTCACTTTAATATTAGAAGGTACACTTCATTAAAAAGTCATGTGTCTAGTAGTGCAAATATAAGGCTACTTCCGCATACAAGACAAACATGCATAATACCTCCCGAGCTATAAAATATAACATGATTTTGAGGAAAGGGTGTGACTGGGGTTATCTTGAGGGGTCATCGTACCATTCCCAACCATACTTACCACTTTCCATCTCTTGTTCCCCCACCAAATCACCCTCTTCTAGGTTTTTTGGTCGTGTTGACCCAAGAAGGGCATGTACCTCATTTCATGGGAAGAAGGGGTTGAAGGACTAGAGTGATGTTGATATTATGGTAGATGCGAGAGGTATTGACCTCCATCTGTAACCTTTTACTAGAATAGAATATTTCAGAAGAAAGAGAAACCCTAAAAAGATGTGTGAAAACCCTATAAGACATGTCAACTCAACATAATATATAATATTAAGATATTAACCTCTAGGAAGACAAGTCAACCTAGATAGGTGACATAAACACTATAAATAAAGGACGTCCTAGCTCATTTATTCACTCACTCACACACTCTCAGTCACTCAGAAACAATGCAGAAGTTTGGAAGAGGAGCAACAACAATTGCAATTGTATAGTTTTCTCTTTTTCAGTATTTTTGGTACTTTCTCTTGTGAGCTACCCTTGGAGAAGATGCGATCTCTTGGTTATCTATTGGTTATGGTGTGGCTTCCTAGAATTATTCTTTCTGTCAAAGGTTAAGGTGCTCAGTGGTGGCTTTATGCCTATGGTTGGGTGGCAATGGTGTAGCATTTTCTATGGTTAAACGAGCACATCAAAATTATTCTAACAAGTTATGGGCCCACACCACCTTTAGGACAATCTAACCATTGGAAGGTAGCATAGAAATTATTTATTAATCTCATTGTGGCACCAGTTGCAGCTGCAACTAGGGTTTCTGATTTTGTAGCTGCAACAAACCCTAATCCAACTCTTTGGGCACCTTGAGTGGAGTGTAGGATCTAATTCCCGGATATTCTAGTGCACCCTAGCCTAGCACACCCTCTAGTGTCCTCAACCAACAATAGTGTCAATTTTGAGTTTTTGGTCAAAGTCAAAGTCAAAGTTTGACTTTTGGTCAAAATTATTTTTTGTGGGAAAAGTTGAAATTTTAGGGTTTCTAGATTGTTCTGATCATTGAACCTTTTTTATATAGTTTCTAACCTCCTTTTGTCAAGATGGTGTCTAGTTTCAGATTATAAGACAAGCTGAATGATACTACAAATTTTAAAGGTATGCCCTTGTATATTCTTTTCAAGTTATATCATCCGACAAAGCATGAGTGTGTTTTCAGAGGATGTACACAATACCTTGTCAAAGCAGTGAAGAATCTAGGTTTGACTATTTAAAAATTATATGTCTCTATTTGCTATGGCATTATTATGATCTTATGCTGCATCTTGATCTATTGAAGTTATGATCATTATACTAACCCCTTAATACTAGAGATAATACACTTGTTGATCTCTAGGAGATATTCTTTTTCTTATGTAAATGCTTATTGCTTACAAGATGAAGTTGATATTGTTTAGGATATGTTCTTGGTTACTAACCTAGAATCTAGAAAGGATGTCTTCCATGGAGGATACCATGGAGATTTTGGTGTTCTTATTTCTTTTTCTGGGAAAGTCATAATAGATAAATCTAAGAGGGAGTTAGTGATCAAGAAGAATCCATCATATTTTCATGACACTTTGTAGAATGAAAAGGGGCATGCAACGGACATAAGTGTGGTCCGAGGATTCTCTCAGATAGAGGGAGTTGATTTCATAGTTTGAGATGAAGGATCTTGATCAGATCAGAAGTATGGATGGCACCAGATGAGATATTCAATGAGGAGACTGAAGAGGTTTAGCATGATGGACAAGAAGTCCATGGCTACACTTATGACGACACATTTGAGGAAGTTGTGTGATGAGATAGACATTTGCTTTGCAGAGAGCACCTTGTGCCAATATATGGTTGATCCATGACCATATTATTGGGTTACAACACAACATGTAGGTACCTATGTTGTACATATAGATATGATTGATCTCCGATGATGAAGTATGGCTACCATGATATACAGTTTTTGGATTGGAAGTGTAGAAGAAAGATCTAGCACTTGGGATGCTACTTTAGCTTGAGATCGAGCAGGATTTCCAGACAAGCAGGGAAGCAGATATCTATAGCACTCAGTCATATATCATAGCCAATGACGCAAGATATGAAGCAGTTTGTGTTTTTGAAGGATCTTGTAGGACTTCATCAGAGACATGGTGCAGGAAGGAGAAAATAGGTTCCATCACTTATCCACAAATGATTAGATAGATGACATTTTCACTAAGATTCTGTTTGGGACAAGCTTGTCATGAATGAAAATGTTTCCTTGGGGGAGTATTGATGATTTCATCATTGTGTCGATATTCCAATATTGATCAGATAGACTTTCTCATGTGGGAATAGGCCCAGATGTAATCTTCGATGGACTAAAGATTTGGGTTATTGCAAGATATCCTATGTGTGAATTGCATCAGACCTTGAAACTCTCATGAGTAGGTGAGTAGCTCCAATAAGCATCGGGCCGACTCTATCTCCACAGGAACTGGACTGCAAACTAGGGGAGATAGGGAACATCTACATCCGGAGTAGATGTGCCTCGACGTAGTATTCGACAGACGAAAGAATCGAGGTGATTGAGGTGAAATTCCACATGTCTGATAGAATACAGTTGAATGCATTCACAGAGTGATCCTATGAGAGGATCACCACGAGTTGTTTGGGGCTCTGATGTGGTCATAATTCTTGTCATGGGACAAGAACAACTCTAGGTGCTAGACACACATGTTTGATAACATTGAGCTAAATACATTCAAAGAGTGATCCTATGAGAGGATCAATTATGAGGTGAATGTGGCTCCAATGAGGTCATGATTCTTGTCATGGGACAAGAATGACCCAAGGTAGACACATGGGGGTGGAGATGGATCATCAATATATCTAAATGAGGCTCATGACACTAGCAAATTTGTCCCATTTTGTGACGGTTGTTTCGACACTTATGCAAAGTTATGTAGTTGATATGGCGACGAATTTGGAGTCTCTGAAATGTCGGTTTAGGTGACGTGGTATTTGTGATGAATGTGAGAAAACGTCGCATAAGCGACGATTTAGGCAAATTTTCTCAAACCAACTTTTCATCTATATTGCGACAACAACTTTTATAGTTAAACTGATGCATCAACATAAGTCACTGTCACATATTCGAAGACAACTTCTTTGTTTTTTATGCAGCTAAACCGACACAAACAATAGAAGTTGTCATTGAATAGGCGACGACCACTTTCCGTTGTTTATGTAGCTAAACTAACGCAAACAATAGAAGTTTTCGTCGAATAGGCGATGACCACTTTCCGTTGTTTATAGAGTATAACCGTCGCATAGATAAAATTTGTCGTTGGATAGCCAACGACAACTTTCCGTTGTCTATATGGATAAACTGTCGCATATATAAAAGTTGTCGTCGGATATCCGATGACAACTTTCCGTTGTCTATATGGAAAAACTGTCGCGTATATAAAAGTTGTCGGTGGATATCCAACGACAAATTTCCATTGTCTATATGGAAAAACCGTCACATATATAAAAGTTATCGTCGGATATCCGACGACAACTTTCCGTTGTTTATATGGAAAAACTGTCGCATATATAACTGTGAGCGTCGGATATGCGATGACCAATTTTATTTTATTTTTTAAATAAAAAAATATTTTGGGCATCAATTTTGATATTAATATTAATATTAAATCCCAAAGGTTATTGCATGAGCCCCGTATTGATTTCAAAAAGCCTTGGGACTTCTTTGATGGATCTTATCAAGGCTCGCCAAAAATATGTGGGGATGGAGTCATACTCTTTGGAGCCAATCATGGCACTATGCTTGGAGAAAACATCTATGTTCGAGGAGGCCTCATTTTTCCATATCTACATGGATTTTAATAAAAAATAGGATATGTTGTCAAAATAAGTCATCATGCTACAAGGCTCCTTGTGGGAATGTGAATACAAGGACAATGGTCTACTAGAAGCTACTCAATTGTCCATGTTTTGATGATTGGTTGATAGGTCTTTGGCTTGAAAAAATACATATTTCAACAATGTAGCTAAGATGAATATATCTAGATCCATCTTATAGAGGGAGATCTTCCAAGGATGTTGTGAAATCATCTTTTGAACATCAATGCTCTTAGACTCTATCCAAATGTCATGAATATGTTTGCTACAATATCATATCCTTC
>ML778277.1:816537-827150 GCA_009831015.1 Picea engelmannii | reverse complement strand
AAATGAAAATGTTAAATTCCAAAAATTAATGTAAACAAATACCTGGAACAATCATTGTCAACATTATGTGCTCCCTCTTTATTGACATCCAAGGAGGAATGTTATTGTTGATAACAAAAATAGGCCACACTGAGTAAATAGATATATGCTCTTTGAATGGATTAACACTGTCAGCTGCCAATGAAATCCTAACATTACGAGGTTCATCTTTGAAATCTGCCCATTTTTCCTCAATTTCCCTAAATGTAGAACCATCGGCAGGCATTCGAAGAACACCATCTTCACTTCTATTATGTGCATGGTAATCCATAAATTGTGCTATGCTTTCACACCTGAACAATCGCTGCAAATGTGGAATTATGGGAATATGACGAAGAACCTTTCGAGACACCCTTTTTGTTACTTGATCGGTTCAATATCTACTGATAAGACATTGCAGACATTCAGTTTTCGAAGTATGTTGTCCATAATAGATAATATGGTCATTAGGACATGCATCTATAGTTTGATAATCCATTCCAATGTCTTTCATAATGGCATGCAAACCTCGATATGTGCGAGGTAAAATATTTGACGATGGTAACAAAAATTCACCTAACAATCTACAACATAACAAATAACTAGTTAATGTAAGAATATTAATCGTAAAAAATGCATTCTTATTTTACACATTAATTAACACTTAAAACAAATATAAAAAAAATTAACATTTATGTATAGTATGAGATGAAACATATTACATACCTTAATATCTGTGTCATACAAGTGTTTGACAAATTATTCATAACCTTTAAGTTCACCAACAACAATGTAGAGGAGAGAAGATTTGCTCTTGATCCTTCATAAAGTCATTTATTTTCCTTTTCTAATAGAGGTTCATCATAAATACCAACATTTTCCCTATCCTCATCCGGCTTCCACAACAAATCTTGGATCATTTGATTTGTCCCATCATCTTCTTCCAATATGGGATCATTAACTTGATTTTTCCCATCATCTTCTTCCATGAGATCCTCATTTGCTTGGTCGTGATGATGTTCCTCAACTTGTACAACATCATTTCTACTAATACTTGGTGCAATATTATGTGGAAAGTTAGAGGGCAACTCTAACTTTATAATTACAAACAATCATGCAAAATTAGTGTATACTATAATAAACATTCAAACAATATATATACATATATATAATTTTATATAAAATTGAAAAAATAAAAAAATATAATAAATATATAGCTAATTACCATGGTACGATATTCAGTCGATCCGCCATCAATGTGACCATATTTCCTACAAGGTTTTGTAGTTGTTGCTATTAAAATTCTTATGGGACGTCTGAGGCAACATTTTTTACAAGGGCAATAACATCTACCATCACCCTTTTCACCCGCTTTACTTTTTTCCCCACCTCTAACAACATTCTGCGACATTTTTCTGACAAAAATACCCTTTCGGAACCATCATTGTTATAGCAAGATTGTCGCAACATCTTCAAATCGTCAATTATTTATAGGCCAATTTTAGGTCACCATCGTCGCCATTGCGATGATAGTGACCTAAAAATATATATAGATTTTTACCGCTATTTATTTTAGGTCATTTTCAACGGTAAAGTTTGACTAAATTTTTATGGTCAACGTTCGTCACATAGGCGACGACAGAAGTATGGTGTCTCATATGCGACGCAAATTGACCATTAAAGTTCAGTCAAACTGTAGGCGTCGAGATGGCGACGAACACTGGGTAGATTTAGATTTTTTTTTTTTCTCTTGCATGTTGCGACGAAAGAGTACTTTCGTCGCAAGTGGTCGTCGCAAATTTTTCAATATGTAGTAGCGTGAATATTGTGATATTGTCAAGGACAGAAGAATACCAAGGAAAAGTACGACGATATATATATATATATATATATATATATATATATATATTTGATGATTTCTACTAGATGATGCTGATAGTAATGATGATACTCACAACATGGGTGAGAATGTCATGCGAGTGTATCCCATGATGATGATGGTGACACACACTTCGAGGTGTAGCTCTAGTGTTATATAGTAGGTTTTTCCCCCTAGACGAGATTGATAGGTCCACATGGGTGTAGCCATGTGTGACGTGATGATGCTACCTATAGAATGGTCTACAATACTATGTGAGTCTTTCCCATAGCATGTGAAGATGGATGGATATGTTTGAGACAATTAATACCTCCCTATATAAGAGGATGTGTTGATATTATGCTAGATGTGGGATGTATTAACCTTCATATGTAACCTTTGACTAGACTAGAATATTTTGAAAGTAAGAGAAACCCTAAATAGATGTGTGAAAACCCTATAAGACATGTCGACTCAACAAAATATATAATATTAAGATATTATCGTCTAGGAAGGTAAGTCGGCCTAGATAGGTGAAAAAACCACTATAAATAGAGGATGTATTGGCTAATTTTTTCACTCACTCAGACACTCTCAATCACTTATAAACAATGTGTGAGTTTGGAGGAGGGGCAACAATAGCTGCAATTGTATGATTTTCTCTTTTTCAATATTTTTGGTACTTTATCTTGTGCACTACGCTTGGAGTAGGTGTGCTTTCTTGGTTATCTGTTGGTTATGGTGTGGCTTCCTAGAATCATTCTTTATGTCAAAGGTTAAGGTGCTCGGGGGTGGCTTTATGCCTATGGTTGGGTGACAATGGTGTAGCATTGTCTATGGTTAAACGAGCACATCGAAATTATTCTAACAAGGGATTGTAGCTGGAAAAAGTTAAAAGCCAAAATCATAACCTTCCAGATGATCACCTAAACAGGGCTTGAGAAAGATGAAATGTTTCTCCTAAAATATCAAATACTTTCAAAATAAAATACATATGTATAAAATGTCCCACTTGTTGAGGGATCTAAAAAAGCGCGTTACAATCTTGATTTTACCCCTATGGAACTCTGTGCACCTCTCCCTTCAAGTGACACTGTGGTACAACCTCCCAAGATTTAGTTTACCCATATGGAGTACCCAATCATTCTAGACCTTAATTAATTAATGGAAATAAATGGGCTTGGAAAAAATATGCATTGAAAACGAAGGTGCAACACACCCTCTATAAAGTAACCCATAGATGAGCCAATACCAGCCCTTGTATGTCATGAAACCCATAAAACTATGAAGTATAATACCCATGCACCTCATATCCACTACATGAACTTGAGGGGGTTACCTTTGGAAGCATCCCCTACTTGAGGGTTTTCACCCAATAGGGTTTTTATGACACCCCTCCCATACCTAAACTTGGTCAATTTTATAGGGTCTTTAAGCACTTATTTAATTTGATGAGGTAGTTTTGATGCACATGTTTAGGTGGAACATTTATTATATGTGATATTACTTGCTATGATATTTTTTACTTGAGACCATTTGAGGGTGCATTCATTGTCTTTGCAAGACCTTTCTTGGTGGACAATTTTGGAAGAACAAGCCTAGCTTGGGATTCCTTGGGGCATGAATCCCACAGGTTGGATACCATGGACCACACACCAAATGATGATGGTAACCTTTGGAGGTTTGAGAGACACCTTAAAGGACCTTTTTTGGCTCTTCATCACCCCAACGATTTTCCTTTGGAGGCTAGAGTGTTACATCTTGGGGATTGACGTTTTGTTGGGGCTAGGGTTGTGGTGGTGGTGGTGTTGACTTGATTGACACTTGGCACTTTTTGATGGGGAGAAGCCTTAATTTGATGGATAATACCCTAGCGCACAAGGAGTAGGTATTTGGAGTCCCAACATTTCATCTCCAAGCCCAACGACTTCCTACATGTGCCAAAATGTCACCCCTCAAGGGGATGACATCATGTTTTAGGGTTTTCTTATGTGCAAGTTAAATTTAAATTTTGTAAAGGGGAAAAATAAAGGGAAATATCTCCCTTATTTTGTGGTTTAACCTTTTCAAGTGGAAAAATTTATTCTTAGAGGTTTGGTATAAATAAATATCAAACTCTTTTCATTTGAGAGATAACTCTCCCATTGTGAGAATGATACTTGGCTGAAATTTATGCCCTCTTTGGGAAATTTGGATACTCTCTCTCTCTCTTTTGAAAATTTATTTTGGTGATTTATCTTGGTATATTTTGGAGCTAAGGTGGTTCACACATCTAGAAGGATTTTTCCCTTTCTTATGAATGGACATTGCTTGGTGAACCAGGGTTTTATCTTTCATCTCTCTTGGAATTGGTAAGAAAAATATGTAATTTGTTAGTTCTTCTTTCTTGTTTCATATTTCTATTGGTTGAAACCATAGGATGAGTATAAGTGCATACTCCCTCCATCAATATTCATCTCATTTATAGTTGATAAGTCAGTTTTGGGCAAGGTTTCTAGGAGGAGTACAAGAGTGTACACCCTCCTAAATTTACCTAAGTTTGATTTGCATGCCCTAGGGAGTAAAAGGGTTTACACCCCTAGGGATATTGTGGATCTAACTCTTGCATCCAAGAATCCATTTACCCAATATTTTAAAGGCACTAATCTAAAATTTGCATTGGAGAAATAAAATTGCTTGCATTGAGTAACACGATTTTACGAGATTTTCAAATTGCTTGAAGTGTAGTCAATTCTACATGATACTAGCTTGCTTAAGCCACTAGGCTATCATGTTTTTCCTAGTAATTCTTATTTCTGTTATAAATTGAAGATACATCCATTAGGGCTGAAAAAAATTGCTCTTGAACTTTTACTTTTCCTCTCTTTTCAGCCATCAAAATTTTCTAGAAAGCTACCATAATAATCTACTTGTCATTTAGCATCATTTGGGTGGTCTACTTGGAATATTTTTTGGTTGGAATTTTCTGCTGTAACAATATGTTGCTACAGCCATAAGGCTGTTATAATATCTCTTCAATAACATATTTGAACATCCCTATATTGTTTCTAAAGTCTTTCTCTATCTTACTTGAGTTATGCTAGTCATTACTAGCTTATCTCTTGCATCTTTAACTAGACTTTTAGTGACTTATTTAGTAGCTTTGATTATCATTTACTTGCTTATTTGTATCATTGTTTAATTCTTCTATATAGGAAAAAAAGCTTCACTTGCTTATCCATTAGATATCTTGGCTTGCATGTTTGTATTTTCTTGTGTCTTGGGCAGGTGCAACTATCCTCTGTAGGTACTCAAGCACTCAAAAACCATTAACTATATAAAAAAATCATTGCCAAGCCACATTACACTTAATAGTTTGAACTATAGGGGCATCATATTCCATAAAATCACTTTCAATCTCATTTCCCCCTAGGGTCACCCGATATTCCCCCCTTGTGTAGGATTTTTACTTCACTAAAGCGAGGGGAGGGTTTATCTAAGATGACAGTGGGAAGACTCTCCCATAGTTCTGTCCATCTTGTGGATTGGGTTTGGATTTTCCCAACCTACAATTTGTGCGATAACATATTTGAATGTCCATAGTGGGTTTGGGGATGCTCCTAGTCATACTAGGGGCATTAATGTTTCCAAGGGATCTGACATCCCTTGGGGTAGGCATCCTGTAGTATACCTAGGGAGGTAATATGGGGTACCCAGGGAGTTACCCAAGGGGAATAATAATAGTTAGGTATTGTTTTGTATGGAGGAAAAATCTAGTAATAAGGCCCATGTAATAGTGTGAACACAATAAATGTGAGAAGGCTTATTGGAAGGTTCCACCTATTAGAATATTCTTTTTCTAGAATGTTCTTAAGAGGTAGTTAGTATTATATAAGGAAGTATGAGCAATGTAATGAACATAGTGAAGAATATTGTTATTGTAACAAGAAAGCATTGCTTGAGGGGTATTTATTTCCATAAGGATTAATTTATGGTGTTACCCTATATCAAGGGTTTTCTCTTTCATTCTTGTGTTGCTTAATTTATGTGAATGCTTTGGTTTATTATTGAAGTTAAGGATTGATATTATATATTTTGTATTTATATATGAGGTATATAACAGTTGGCATGCACATCAAAAAACTTATCATGGACCTGTTATCCCCATTTTGTGGGATAACTAAGGAGATATGGAGTTTCGAGAGACTACATGACCAATAATATCCACTTGTGTAGATGGAAACCCTTATCACCACCACAAAGGTCGAGATTTTCAGATGGCATCCAAAACACTAGATGGATTCTGAGAGGCACTAGGCCTTGCTCCATGATGTAAAATTCATGTGTTATGGTGAGTGTCATTTAAATATTTGAGACATTTAAGTATGTTGTATCTTAGACTGCTTTAGGTTTCATGACATATGCTTGGAAATTATGCCTTTTTCCCTATTTCACCTTGGTGGTTGACATTATTCCCTAGTAAGTGGTCTTCCTGGGAATGGGTTTACTACTAGGAACTCCCTTGAAGAGCCATCATACCATTCCCATCCATACTTACCACTGTCCATCACTTAAACCCCACATTTCCTTGTCTCTTGGGATTTTAGGGTGTAGGGGTTGTCCCTAATTCTATGGGAAGAAGGGGATGAAGGCCTAGAGGGATTGTTGTTGGCTAAAAATATAAAATACTATATATAAACCTTCCATATTCTTCTACCAGAGATCCCCCAAGAAATAAATGAAACACTTCTATGTAAGAAAAGGGGGACCCACAAGAATAAATTATAGAATTCTTAGGGGGTTAGTTGGAGGATAAGATGTCTCATCACGAGATGACCTATCTTGATCATGGGTATTTAGAAGTATGAAATCACCATCATTTTTCCACCAAGCCAGGGTAGTGGCTCTCAATTGCACAACTAAGAGAAAGGGGGTCTCATCACGAGCCAACCTTCTCATTTACGCAAGGTATTTGTGAGTGACACTGTCCTTATCTGGACACCACTTTAGGACAATCCACTTCAAATCGTCCTTTAAAACATGAAAGAAATAAATAATGGCAAAAGTATGGGCTTGGAAAAATTGCAATGCAAAAGAAGGTGCCACACACCCTCTACAAAAGCACCCATGAATGAGACACTACAACCCCTTGTATGTATTGATCACCATGCCTAGTGAGTCTTGATCCTTAACCACTTCATCCACTTCACATGGATTAAAGAGGGATCACTTTGGAAACACTCCTTTACCAAAGGAAATATCTACCCAATAGGACACTTCGTCAACCCTCCCATATCCAATCTTGGCAAGTCACATAATGTATTTGAGAACTTACTTGTTTGACTAGGTAATATTCGATGCACATGATTAGGTGGCTCATTTATTGATTTTATTTAATCATCATGTTATTATGACTTGATATCCTTGGAGGGAATTCTTATTTGTTTTTGCAGGACCTAGTTGGAGGATAGTTTTGGAGGAACAACCCTAGATTGGGATTCCATGGGGCTTCAATCCCACAGGTTGGATTCAAAGGGATCAAATTCCAGATGAGAGAGACATACCTTCAGAGGCATAGAATAAATCATGGGCGACGTGACCTATCCCTTACATGCAGGAGAGGAAAAATGTCACTTTTAGAAGCTTGACGCACTACTACATATTGAAAAATTTGCGACAACTACTTGCGACGAAAGTACCCTTTCGTCGCACAATTGAAGATAAGGAGTTGAATTTTTTATTTTATTTTTAAATCCATCCCACGTTCGTTGCTCTTGCGATGAAACCAAATGTACATATCAAGAGCGACGAATGTGAACATAGTGGACTACTGTTGCTCTTGTGACGACCTTTGGCAATTGTCGCAAGAGCGATGATTACCATTGACCATTACACCATTTGACAAAGTCAACATTGACCGTTACAATGTTTTACAAAATCAACATTTACTTGGTCAACTTTCGTCGCTCTTGCGATGAAAAAATATCTATAAATATTTTGCAAATTAGATATCTTGCAACAAACTTGCTATAACAATGACGATTCATAAAGGGTATTTTTGTGCAGAAGAATGTTGGAAGATATTGGAGGTGGAAAAAAAAGTAAAGAGGGTGAAAAGGGTGATGCTATATGTTATTTCCCTTGCAAAATATGTTGCACTACACGTCCCGTAAGAATTTTAATAGAAACAACTAAAAAACATTGTAGGAAATATGGGCACATTGATGGGGGATCGAATGAATATCGTCTCGTGGTAATTAACTATATATTTATTATTTTTTTTTATACTGTCGATTTTATATAAAATTATATATGTGTATATATATTGTTTTAATATTTGTTATACACACTAATTTTGAATGATTATTTGTAATTATAAAGTTAGAGTTTCCCTCTAACTTTCTGCAGAATATTGCACCAAGTAGTAGTACAAATGATGTTGTACAAGCTAAGGAACATGATGAAGCAAATGAGGATATCATGGAAGAAGATGATGGGACAAATCAAGTTAATGATCCCATGGAAGAAGATGATGGGAAAAATCAAATGATCCAAGATTTTTTTTCTCAACCAGATGAGGATGGAGACAGTGATGATATTTATGATGAACCTCTATTAGCAAAGGTAAATAAATGACTTTATGAAGGCTCAAGAGAAAATATTCTCTCTGCTACATTGTTGCTATTGAACTTAAAGGTTTTGAATAATTTGTCGAACACTTGTATGACACATATCTTAAGGTATGTAATATGTTTCATCTCATATACATAAATGTTGATTTTTTTCTATTTTTTTTAGTGTTAATTAATGTGTAAAATAAGAATGCAATTTTTACGATTAATATTCTTTACATTAACTAGTTATTTGTTATGTTGTAGATTGTTAGGTGAATTTTTGTTACCATCGTCAAATATTTTAATTTGCACATATCGAGATTTGCATGCCATTATGAAATACATTGGAATGGATTATCAAACTATAGATGCATATCCTAATGATCATATTATATTATATGGACAACATTATTTGAAAACAGAATGTCCACAATGTCATATCAGTAGATATCGAACCTATCAAGTAACAAAAAGGGTGCCTCGAAAGGTTCTTCGTCATATTACCATAATTCCATGTTTGCAATGATTGTTGAGGTGTGAAAGCATAACAAAATTTATGGATTACCATGCATGTAAAAGAAGTGGAGATGGTGTTCTTCGAATGCATGTCAATGGTTATGAATTTAGGGAAATTGAGGAAAAATGGGAAGATTTCAAAGATGAACCTCGTAATGTTAGGCTTTCATTGACAGCTGATGGTATTAATCCATTCAGAGAGATTAGGTATATTTAGTCAGTGTGGACTATTTTTGTTATCAATAATAACATTCCTTCTTGGATGCCAATAAAGAGGGAGCACATAATGTTGAGAATGATTGTTCCAGGTATTTGTTTACATTAATTTTTTGAATGTAACATTTTCATTTGTTTCATTTTTTTCATAATATCTTTTGTTTATTTATTTATGTATATATACATATCATGGTTATAGTAATTATGTGTAATTTCAAACAATTAGGTAATACCAAGTTAAATATATGAATGTATATATTGAGCCTCTTATCGACGAGCTACTAAAGTTATGGGATGACATCTCTATGTATGAAATTTGTAAACCAATCGGTGTAATGACCCTCCGGGCCAAGAAAATCTACTCAGTCAACTGGTGAATTTTTTTTTTTTTTTTTTTCTTTTTNTGAAATTTTTTTTTTTTTTTTTTCTTTTTGTTACAGTGTGTGCGCGTGTAGAAGAAGCATCCCCTAAACTCTATGTCAACCTTGAACCAACAGGAAGCAAGTAAGACGGACACAATCCAGACGACCCGACATGGCATAACAACGACAAGAAGCAATGCCCCGATCAGGAGGCGGACAACAAAGGCTATAGGCGAAGGCAGATACCAGGGTTAGGCACAGTACGGTCACGGAATGAATGAATCCGTCAGTAGAGTCGCAGTAGTGGAACTGTGCCTTTAAACAGCCCGAGACTACTGATACGGCTCAAAATGTGTCGCAAGAGTGGAACTGTGCCTTTAAATAGCCCGAGACTCTTGATACGGCACCGGACCCCTTCCCGGATTACACACAGACAAAACACTAAGCTACAAGGGAAGACCATATCATGCCCGACCCGAACACGCTACGCAACACAATACCACCCAGTACCACGAATCAGGGACAAGTAGTAAGCACTAGCGCTTGCACTTAACCTCGCCATTGGCATTATATTTAACATCAGTAACATGACAATCCAACATCATCTTCAACATCTCAATTAAGCCAACAATAACATTGTGACCTAAACATTAATAATATCGCAACTACACCATGAGTAACAATTTCTAATCATTGCATTTCTATTCAACAAGAAATTCCATTAATAATATTCTATGGCAATCGAACTCTTACTCCTCCTGCCATTGCCAACACTAACATTCAATTTATGATATCCCCAAGGCATTTAATCTATTACTCGTCAACATTGCAACTTAACGACAACAATATTATTGCAAAATAAACCTGAATTCCCATTGTAATTACGCAATTATTAATAATGCAGTTGGGCATAGGCAAACAATATTGATATTTATCGCATCTAATCCTTGTGGTTTAACAAACAATAAATATGCAAAATAAACCGGAATGACCAATGTAATTACACAATTATTGATAAAGCAGTTAAGCAAGGGCAAACAATATTGATAT
>ML778277.1:794532-811769 GCA_009831015.1 Picea engelmannii | reverse complement strand
CCAGAGCGGGATGTTACAATCGGGGAGAAGAAATTTAAATTCTGTGGAATACTTTTGTGGAAAATTCATGATGCCCCAGGACTAACACATTTTTGTGGTATGTAGCATTCTATTGGTCTTTAATACTATATAATTTTTTAAAGATATCATGCTACATGTTTAATTTTTAAATAATCTCATCGTATAATTGACATTAATCCATTTGTTGTAGGTCTTCAAACAAAGGGTAAATTTGCATGTCCAGTTTGTGGTCCTAATATGAAGTATGACCATTCAAAATTTTTAGGAAAGGTGGTGTTTGATGAGTATAGGCACCTCCTCCCTAAGAACCATAGGTATCATACTACTGAAAAACATATTTTCAATGGGAAAGAAGAGACTGGTTTAAAACCACGAAGAATGACACCTCTCTTATGGAGGTTGGAATATAATAGAAATAATCAAGGTATGTAATTTCTTTATGTATCGTATATGTAATGTTTTGAATTTTTATTTTAATCATTGAATTTATTTTACTGTATTTGATAATTATTGTTGTGATTTATTTTATGATTCATGAAGGCCGCCATAATGAAGGCATTAATAATGGGATTCCACGAGGAATGAAATGTTATACCACTCAATTCATGAGGTTTCCCTACTATGAGGAGATAAAAATATCTCATTTGTTTGATACAATGCATACTACGAAGAATGTGACAGATGTTGATGATTACAACTGCGTGAGACATCCTCTAGGACACAGACTAATTGAGTTGACCTTAGAGAGAGCCCATGAGTTGGATGTATGGTTCCTATTTGAGACAGAACTAGAACATTGTGTTGACCTCCTCCTTACAAAGTTGAGATGAACTCCAGATTATTCTCCTGTGTAACACAGTGAGAAAGAAGATCTGCTAAGTTGGACATGCGTGTGGCTGAGCACAGGTGAACGTGTGAAATCCCATGATCTGGGTGCATCATTCTGAGACAGAGATGAAACAATGTATTAAACTCCTATGATAAAAGAGTTGAGATGATGAAATCCATATTATTCTCCTGTGTAACATAGTGGGAAAGAAGATCTGCTGATTTAGACATGCATATGGCTGAGCGCAGGTGAACATGTGAAATCCTATGAGCTGGGTGCATCGTTTTGAGACATATATGAAATAATGTATTAGCCTCCTCTGAGTAGAGAGTTGAGATGATGAACTCTAGATGACCCTCCTATGTAACACAGTGAGAAAGAAGATCTATTGAGTTGGATGTTCCCATGGATGAGCACATGTGAACGCGATCCTAGTGGTTGAGCACTAGTGAGTGTGGTTCTCCTGTGATACGCAATGAGATAGAGAGACATCCCTGTGGATGAGCACAGATGGATGTGCCCCTAGTGGCTGAGCACTAGTGGGTGTATAATATCCCTTGCTATATTTTTCAAGAGTCAGACTTACATGTAACCTTATTTGTAATGTAAAGGGTACAAGTTGGCCCCACCTTAATGTAAAAGATAATTAATATGGTAATTATTAATTATATTATGATTTATTGAGGTTGAACCTATTGTGCCAATAAACACTTCTATTGAAATTTCATTTTAATATAATTAAAGGTGAATTCTCCATTGAGGAATCATAACACAAGTGTGAGTTTGGAAGTGTCAACAAACACTTGTTCTTGGGAAAAGTGTGCACCTCTCTTGGGCACTAGGTTTCTAGGGTTTGTGAGCACCCTTTTGTGTGCTAGGTGTTTATGGTGGTGAAGTTATTTCTCTTGAAGAATATATAAAAGAATTGGTTGGGTTTTATTCCCTTGTGTAGAAGGGTTTCCCAGGATACTTCTTGTGTACTTGTGCATGGTGTTTCTTTTTAAGATTTTTGTTCCTGCAAAAAAATGTTCATGGTTTAAGTAAAATTATAAGATTGAATGAAATTAATGCTTAATCCTTTATTATTTAAAAATCAACATGTTTTCAGAGCATAGGTATTGAAGAACCCCTACACAATAATTTAAAGCTAAGCCATCCTTCTCTTCTACAGTTTCATACGATCTCTAGGGTTTCTGCAAAATCTATACGACCCTCCCTTGTTTGGCCTTTTCAACACCCTACATTTGGAAGTTGGGGATGAAACTTGGATAAAGGTGTACGACCTCCATCAACGCACCTCCAAATACCTTCAAAGTGAAATTCCTAGGATTTTGAATTTTTGGCCCTAGGGTTTCTAGGGTTCCACAATTTTCTGCAGAATCTTGATTTTAGGGTTTTTACAACTCCTTGAAGAAAATTTTTATCTCAAAAAGTATTCCTATGACACTCTCAAAGTTTATTATTGGCATTCATAAGCCCCAAAAAACCTAAAAGTGCTAGCCTAGCCTATCCATTAGGTTCTCTAAGTCCAATTGGCGATAATTTGTGAAGAAATCTAAAAATATGAAGAACATAACCTTAGTGGAAGATAGGCTTAATGGATCAAGAAAATTCAACTCATGGAAGTCAAGGATTTAGGTCACCCTTGAAGAAGATGAAATTTTGAGTGTAATAAAAAAAACTTTATGAGAAAAAACCACCGATCAAGAGAAGGAAATAAGAAGGGAAGAATATGTTAAGGCAAGCAAAATACTCATCTACTCAGTAAGAGATTATCTCTTACCTCGTATTTCTAATCTAAAGACATCTTATGAAATGTATGAAGCACTGAAAGATATGTTTGAAAGTGACAACACCCTCAGATCCCTCACCTTAAAGGGCCAACTTCAAAGTACTAAAATGACAAAAGGTGATACAGTCGCTACCTTCTTTATGAAGATATCAGAGATCAAATAACAACTAGGTGCCATTGGAGAAATCATGTCTAACATAAAACTTGTCTTATATACTCTAAAAAATATTCCAAAACACCGGGAACCTTTTCTTCAAAGCATCAATGGAAGAGAAAAGTTACCAACTTTTGATCGTCTATGGACAGACTGTACTCAAGAAGAACTTGGACTCATAAATAGAGGAGTGGAAGACTCCCCCAATGAAAACCATGCTCTTGCACTTTAGACAAAGAAAGGAGGATTATTTAAAATAAACTTCAGACAAACATTCATAGATGAGAAGACTCCATCAACTTTAGTTCATACTCAGAGAAGAGATGTTTCATAGATTCAATTCTTCAGATGTAAAAAATATGGACAATATGCCATAAATTGTCCAACCAGGAAGAAAGGAAGACAATATGCCTCCATCGTTGAAATTGAGCCAAACCCACCTGAAAAGGATGAAGATAAGAGACATGAAAAATATTTCCTCTAAAACAAATATAAAATTGAGCATGACTACAGATACAGGTAAATTGTTTGATCATTAAACTTATAGTTGATTGCATTATTAAATAAGTGAAGGGAATTATCTCTAGTGTGGAAGCCCTCATGACTTGGACCATTATCCCTGGTATGAGAGTCCAAAACTTATTGATTGATTATTATACTAGTCAAGAAGATATACAAGATCTAGAAAGAAAGTAAAAGAAGACACCCATCCTTTTGACTTCAGAGAGAGTCAAAACAAAATGAAAAGAAGGAAGAGACAATACCTTCTCCCCCTCCAATAGTTCAGAAGGAGACATACATTATTCCAACTTATCCATTTTCTCCAATTGATATGCCCAAAGATATTGTAGTATGGCATATAATGCCTACTTAGGCTCGACAAGACTTTGCAAAAGGCAGAGGAACATACAAAGTCTCTCAAGGGACATCTTGAGAAAAAAAAAGAAATTTTTGAGCTAACCTTAAGCCATGAGCCACTTCATTGATTATGAGTCTCCCTGTCATGGAAAAGCAATAGGAGAACATATATGAAAAGATGTATGAGACATTGTATATTAAGGAATGATGTATGAGACATTGTTCTGAGACCAGTAGGGAAGTCTATGGTGAATTCCAAGTGGATATATAAAATCAAGCATGCAACTGATGGAAGTGTCAAGAAATACAAACTGAGATCTGTGGCTAGAGGATTCTCACAAAAAAAGGGAGTTGTCTATGATGAGACACTTGATTCAAAATCCAAGTTGTTGGATACAAGAAATATTTGATTTCTGATTTCGAGACAAAGAATCTGGGTATGATGCACTACTTCTTGGGACAAGAAGTATGACAGAGGATCGATGAGATTTTTCTTGAGTCAAGGAAAATATACAGTGGGGATATTAAAGAAGTTCAGTATGACATAATGCAAATCTATACCTATATGAATGATGAAGAAAATGAATGATGCTGATTCTGTCGATATTGATCCACTACTGATTGGATCACTGTTGTATCTGGTTAACACCAGACCTGATTTATACTATGCAGTGAATGCACATTAGTAAATTCATGAGTCAACCGAGACAGACTCTCTGGACAACAACACAACATGTATTGAGATATCTACTAGACATAGTTGTATATGTCCTGAGATATGCCTCCAATGTAGACTTGAGTTTGCAGGGATATGCAGAATGGACATAAATTACAGTGGACAGGAAGAACACATTTTGTTGTTGTTTTACCTTGAAGTTTTCCATGGATTCCTGGAGCAACATGAAACAAATATTTGTGGCCTTGAGTACCACTAAAGGAAAGTATATAGCATTGAGTGTGTGAATCAGTGTGGCTTCATAAGATTATGATAGATTTACTTGATCATGATATGGATTCTATGATTGTAACCTGAGCTGTGTGAAGCTCTTTGAGAACCTTGTGTTTCATGATATATCGAAACACGTTGAGATAAAATATCATTTTTAGAGACATGATGTAGAGGAAAGCAGTACACGTGCAATACCTTCCTACACATGAGAAGATTATAGACATCTTCACCAAACTGGCTTGGTGAATAATACCTCTCTATTTGAGAGGGAGTGTTGATGACTACAACCAAGAGAAAGTTCAAGTACTTTCATGTGAGACTTGGCCTGATGGAGAATACCTTCCTAGCTAAAAGGGAGTGTTGATGATTACATCTGTGTGAGACATCCTCTAGGACACAGACTGATTGAGTCGACCCGAGAGAGAGCCCATGAGGGATGTGTGGTTCCTATCTGAGATAGAACTGCAACGTTTTGCTAACCTCCTCCTTGCAGAGAGTTGAGATGAACTCCATATGATTCTCATGTGTAACGCAATGAGAAAGAAGATCTACTAAGTTGGACATGCCTGTGGCTGAGCACAGGTGAACATGTGAAATCCCATGAGTTGGGTGCATCGTTCTAAGATAGAGATGAAACGATGTATTATCCTCCTATGAGAAGAGAGTTGAGATGATGAAATCCAGATGATTCTCCTGTAATGTAAAGGGTATAGGTCAGACCCACCTTAATGTAAAAAACAATTAATGTAAAATGTAATTAATATGGTAATTATCAATTATATTATGATTTTTTTGAGATCGACCTTGTTGGGCCAATAGACACTTCTATTGACAGGTTCAATCAAATATAAGTAAAGGTAAATTCCCCATTGAGGAATCATAACACAAGTGTGAGTTTGGAAATTTCAGCAAACACTTGTTCTTGGGAAAAGTGTGCACCTCTCTTGGGCGATAGGTTTCTAGTGTTTGTGAACACCCTTTTGTGTGATAGTTTTTTTATGGTGGTGAAGGTATTTCTCTTGAAGAATATAGCAAAGGATTGGTTGGATTTTCTTCCCTTGTGTAGAAGGGTTTCCCAGGATACTTCTTGTGTACTTGTGCATGATGTTTCTTCTTGTGATCTTGGTTGCTTCAACAAATTGTTCATGGTTTAAGAAAAATGATAACAAGGAATGAACTTCATGCTTAAGCCTTTCTTATTGAAAAATAAATGACAAAAACGTTATGGAGAATCATAGATGGTAGGAGGGATAAATAAAAAATTGTCAAAATTTGTACTGACATTCAGGAAGACAATCATGCAATGCAAAGTGTGATCTGATGAAATAGAGATGGAGAATGAAATAACCTTACATGGTTATTAACAAAGAAACAAATAAATTATGTAAAAGAGGTCATTCAAAGACTTAAATTTTCCACGGGTTTTGCTTCAAACACAAATAATATCTTAACGAAGAAAGGTGAATTTGGTGGGGTAAAAACACATGATTAGCATACCTTCATTAAGGTAATAATTTTGGTATACATATTTATATATATTGGCCTTATATGTATTTTAAGTTTTTTATTTTATTTTTGTCTACTTTGGTCGAAACAAATAACGATTCATTTTTTTTGTTACAGTATATTCTACTGCAATCTCTCCCAAACGACTTTGACAACAACATCAAACAAGTTATATATGATCTTGGAAAATACATGAGGTAAGTAGTTGTGATTTATATGAAAAATGTGTTTTACTTGAAATGTAATATATTATATATGTTGAAACATGTTATTTTCTTGTGTCATGATCTCATGTAGATGGTTGTCATTAAAAGAAATCCATGTGAAATGAAAAAGTATATACCTCCAACATTTTTCAATGCACAAGAAGACTACCTCATACACCAAGTTGAGGAGATTGAAATTTGTGGACCTGTACACACAATGTCAATGTGGATGGTGGAGAGGCACTTGAAATCATTGAAGGCTTTGGTTAGACAAAGAGCACGTCCTGAGGGTTCTATGGTGGAGGGTTCTATGGTATATCAAGCCATGGTGTATATTAGTCAGTATCTTCCTAAGTTAGCAACGCCAACTATTCATGCAGTGGATCACATTTGGGATGTGAACTCCATAAAAAAAATTGAAGATTAGGAGCACCTATTGGGGAAAGGAAGAATGAAAAAAATGAGAGGTAATATATTAATAATTGTGGAGATTTATATTAATACATATAAATTTTAGTTTTTTGTGTATATGATCATACTCATTAATATATAAAAATATGTTATTTCATAAATTATTAATATTTACCATGGACGTTATAACTGATATTTAATATTGGTGAATTATGATTTTTTGATTCAGTCACTCAAGATTGGGATGCACTGCATTTATACATTTCAAACAATATTGTCTGGATGAATGTATGGATTGAAATATGTAAACACCATCATGGCAGTAGGTTATCATGGAAATGACTGTCTGAATTGGTTAGAGAAGCTCGTTGTAACAGAGATGCCGATGTTACGCAAAGGGAAATTGATTTAGAATATGTTTTGAAAGATGGACATGAAAGAAAATTCACCCATTTTATTTAGTTATTTTATATTATATTAATGTGACTACATGTGTACTTATATATTTTTCAAATACTTTCCAAGTTATATAAATATGTTAATTTATTAATTGACAATGCATCTTTTACATATATGACATATTGCAGTTGAAACACCACAAGGATATGTGGTGCAATGGTCATAAATTTCACATCAAACAGTTGGATGAAACTAGGAAAAATTCTGATAGTGGGATAACTACAATATTCTAGGTCACTAATGTTTCCTCTAGGAGTGACAGACATCCCCGAGAATATGAAAATAGATACTATGAGTATTTGAATGATATACTTGAGTGTGACTTTAATTCCTTCAAATTAGTTCTGTTTGATGTCAAATGGTATAGGTTACGAATGCATGAACGTGTTGAGGAAAGAACTGTTATTAAACATGCCAACGAATTTTCGATGATTAAAAAAACGATGTTTGAAAGAGGACATGATCTCTATTTTTTCCAAGGCAATGTGAACGAGTATTTTACTCAAATGTTCCAAGTGAGAGGGATTGGTCATTTGTTGTTAGATATGATCCAAGAGGAAGGAAAGTTAAGTATACTCATGTATAGGAAGATGATGATATTGAAGAATAAGATGATTCACCAGATCATATAGAGACAAAATATCATGTAGAGTTGATAGACGAAGAAGAAAAAGAAGATCATGATTCAGACATAGGAGACAATGCAGTTCTTGATGATGATGTAGATGAAAATATGATCGAAAATGACATTGATGATGGTGATGAGATCGTCAATCCTTTCAACACCATTTATGAACCAGATGATGATATTGATTTCGAGTTTGATGAAGAAAAATATACAAAATAAGGATGATTATACAGATGTTGAGTTGGATCAGGGATGTGGCTATAAATTTTAATTTGTATGAATTATTCTCTTAAAATAATTTACTTATGTCATGGGTTAATTACATGTTTTAAAGTTTTATGTGACATTTTTATATCCTATGTTACATGTTGTTTAATTATTATGAGAAACCTAAAAATAGTCGTCAATATACTAAAGTACATGGTAAACTAACAATATCATTTACAAACACATAATTTCATTTACCTTCCGTATTTATTTATTTATTTTTGCATGAATCTTACTAGGTTGCTTTCGATTATTTTATATTTTATAGATTGGGTATTGAGGAATTGAGAGTGATGTGAGGGGGAGGGGAGGGGCCATATGAGCTTCCACCTTCACGTGGTTGGCCTTATGAGATTCCACCTTCACGTGGTAGGCTATATGAGCTTCCACCTTCACGTGGTTGTCCTTGTTCAATAGAGGATAAATTATTCTTGAAACCAAGAAAAGCTCATTCATTTTTATACCATCATGATCATAGATGTCATCATTGTTGTCATAGTATTGCATCAACGAAGTTTCGATGAATGTGTTTTTCATTTATATAGAATCTTTGTTGAAACTGTTTGAAAACATGGGAGTTTGGCCCATGAGTTATGTGGCGAGAAATTCGTCATGTAAAACATAAAACATATTTTTATTTCAAAGTACAAAAATTGGTTGACACAAGTTTTAATTTTGCATCAACCTTTCTTAATTTTTATTTCAGGTTCTAAATTAATGTATATACAATGTATATGTATTGTCATAGTTGTGATGAAAAATCCCTCTTTTTTCTTCATTGTTTAATCAAAACCATAAAAATATTCCCTTGCAGTACTAGATGGGGGAATGTGTGTACTATATAATGAATTTTAAAAGGAACAATGAAAATACATTGTACTAGGACTAGACATGGGCAACATTAACCTGTGAATGGGGCCAACGTTGAATTTTTTTCAAACTGTTTCTGTATGCACTGAAATTTGACATGGATAGACTATTCACATGCCTTAATGATATGGGAGGGTTTTTGGACTAATATTTGACTCACAAACCCACTTGTTTCCATCATCAATTCATCATGTAAACCATAAACCATATTTTTCTTTCAAAGTACACAAATTGGCTGACACAAGTTTTAAGTTGGCATAAACCTTTCTTCATTTTTCTTTTAGGTTATACATTAATGTATATACAATGTATGTGTGTCATAGTTGTGATGAAAAATCCCTCTTTTTTTGTTCATTGTTTAATCAACACCATAAAAATATTCCCTTGCAATACTATATGCAGGAACATGTGTACTTTCGAACAGATTTTAAAAGGAACAATGAAAAGACATTGTACTAGGACTAGACATGAGAAACAATGACCTTTGAATGGGCCAACATTGAATTTTTTTCAAACTGTTTCTGTATGCACCAAAATTTGACATGGATAAACTATTCACATGCCTTAACGATATGGGAGGGTTTCTAGACTCAAATTTGACTCACAAACCCACTTGTTTCCATCATCA
Organism: Picea engelmannii; assembly: GCA_009831015.1. NCBI lineage: Eukaryota > Viridiplantae > Streptophyta > Pinopsida > Pinales > Pinaceae > Picea > Picea engelmannii. The sequence goes on along the minus strand of ML778277.1, from coordinate 802,191 downwards.
ATTCATCATGTAAACCATAAACCCTATTTTTCTTTCAAAGTACACAAATTGGTTGACACAAGTTTTAAGTTTTCATCAACCTTTCTTCATTTTTCTCTTAGGTTCTACATTAACATATAAACAATGTATGTGTGTCATAGTTGTGATGAAACTCTTTTTTCATTCATTTTTTAATCAACACCATAAAAATATGCCCTTGCAATACTAGATGCGAGAATTGGTGTACCGTCGAATGAATTTTAAAAGGAACAACGAAAAGACATTGTACTAGGACTAGACATGGACAACAATTACCTCTGAATGGGGTCAACGTTGAAATTTTTTCAAACTATTTCTGTATGCACTGAATTTTGACATGGATAGACTATTCACATGCCTTAACGATATGGTAGGGTTTCTTGGCTCAAATTTGACTCACACACCCTTTATCCTTAATGTGATTTCCTCGTCTGATTCAACCTTAATGTGGATCTTCTGAGCTGGCTTGATGAGATTCTTGTCTATAGTGTTAGGATCGTAACCACTATAGTCCCTTAAAAATAACCCCTAATCTCTAATCCATTTAACTTTTATCACCCCCAACCATAATGACCATTAATGTAAGAAAAGAAACAATATGACCCCTAGTTCTTATAATCCCTAACCCTTATCATCACTTAAACACTATAGCCATTTTAATTTTCAACACTTGTAACCCTTTAACACTTATCACCCCTAAAATATATAAGTCATAGCACCACTAAATATTAAGTATTATATACCTTAAACCTTATAAAACCTAACCCATTTAATTCATTTAACCCCTAACTCCTATAACATCTAATACTTAATCTCTAAATTCTATAACCGCTAACCATATAATCAATAACTCTTAGAGCCACTAGTAGCCATAACCCCTAATATAACTCCAATAATGTCTAACTCTTTATAGAACCTACTTCCTAACATTGTAACCTTTAACACCTAACTATTATAACTCAATCACACGTAACCTCTATAAACCCTAATATAACCCATCACTTGTATAATATTTATACCCTTATAATTCATAACCACTATCCTCTATAACTTAACCCCTGTAACCCCTTACCTCCAACATGCATCAGTGTTAATTCTTAACTCATATAACACACTCATAAGCTTGAAAACAACCCATACAATGGACTCATGTGTTGACTTGGGAACTCATTCAAGGCTCTTGAGCTCAAGAATATTCAACAATATCTTGCAACACTTGTTTTCCTTCCTCAACCATGGTCAAGATCCTATGATATATACTCAATGCACAAAACCTCCTAATGGAGTCCATATCCAACTCTGATGGTAAAAACCACTTATATAGGGCTTTTGTTATGGTAATTTGAAGGTGTTGTTCATGGTGATTGATCCTAATAAGTGATGTTTAGGGAATAAGGTCCAATTTTTTTCCTCCCCTAACCATGGCATTTGAGCTCAAGAAGGTTCATTTAGGGCTTAAGACCCTTCTTTCCCCCTTAACCATGTTAAGACTTCAAGACCCATTTATATTGTACAAAACCTACTCATGGAACCATATCCTGCTTCAGATTCTAAAGAACACCAACTACAACCTTGAGAACCTTTCCTAATGGGGGGTTTGACACAATTTTTTTTAGGGCATATTTTTTGGTTTAATCATGGTACTTGTATCCCTAAAATAGTCCAGAAATAACCTACAAGGGTCCTATGTGATGGCTCAAGGACTCGTCCAACACTATATCTTGAGAAGTTGTGTGGGTTGTAGTTGTTGTTCGTAGAAGTTAAGCCTAAGAATGTTCACTTAGGGAAAAATTCCCTTGTTTCCCTCCCTTAAGCTAGGTTATACCTTGAGATCCATTCTTGGTTAAAAAATAACTTATTCATGGTGCCCAAATTCCACTTGGAGGTGAATGATATGTTACATAGGTCATATGTGGTGGTTTGACTACTCGTCTATGGTTCTTGAGCTTGAGAAGCAAGGTTTATGGTTCAAGACTCTCGTTTCCTTTCATCAACTATAGTCATGAACCTAAGACCCATCCATGATGATAAATAAGACCTCATAATGTCACCCATATTCAAGTTGGATGCCAAAGAATCCATAGAGAGGACTCATGTCATGGTTTTTAGGTGTTGTCGATGGTGGTTGAGCTCAAGAAGGTTTAGTTAGGGATTTAGACCATTGTTTCCAACTTGCCATGTTTATGCCTCTACTCCCATTTTCAATGTACAAAATCGAATCATGATGCCTATATCCCTCTTAAAGGACAAAGTTTTGTTATGTTGGTTTGAGGACTTGTTCAAGGCTCTTGATCATCTTCAAATCTTCATTAATATTATAAGGAACTTGTTTTCATTATAATTTGATGATAGCTAAGGTCTTGTGACCCATCCATGGTATTGTGTGGTGACATAAGGAATGTTCATGGTTCTTGAGATAGATATGATATGTTTGGGGCTTGAGTTATTGTTTCCCTCCCTTGACCATGGTTAAGGGATTGAGGCTTGTTTCCCTACCACAACCATGGTAAAGGCCACCCCAAGACCCATATGCAATATGAAAAACATATAAATGGAACTCATGTCGAAATCTTAGGCCAAAGAAATTGAGGTGAGAGCTCATGTCATAGTTTCTAGGAGTTGTTCATGGCACATGAGCTTGAGAAGGTTCAATTATGGCTTAAGTTCTTTACTCCCCCCTTAACCATTTTTAGGTGTTAAGACCCATTTCTAGGGAACAAAACCTACTCATGGAACCTGTATCCTACTTGGAGGCCTTCAATGAAGCCTTGTAAATGAGTGATGTATTGGTTAAGGCCTCTCTACCCATACTTACTGCAAAAAACCTCCTAATGGTGTCCTTATCCAACTTATATAATTCTAAGGATCCCTTAGAGAGGGATTGTGTTGTGGTTTCTAGGTGTTTTTCATGATGATTGAGCCTAAGAAGTGTCATTTAGGTCCCCTCATATCCCACTCAAGTGATAGAAAACCCTAACTATGATGTACCCAATAACTATGCCATGTGTGGAACTGAGACATGTTATTTGTTAGGGCCTTTGTTGTGGTTTAATCATGGCACCCATATCCCTATAGTAGGCCAAATATACCCTATGAAGGTCCTATGTCATCATTAAAGGATGTTTTCAATGACATAACCTGAGAATATTCATGGTTTTTCTTTCTGGTGCTTGACTCGAGACTCTTCATTTAGGACATAAGGCCATTATTTCTCTCCCTTGACATTGGTTAGACCTTAACACTAATTATTGGTTCATAAATAACCTAGTCATGGATCCCATATCCCATTTGGACATTAATGATACCCCTTCATTGATATGTGACCCAATCCTTCTCTCGTATCCTCCTTATCGCTTCTTGGGATGGTTTGGGTGTTAAATCTCTAACAATGGTAGCTAAATATAGACCCTTTCCCTTCATTCCTTTCTCTTTTTCATTAGGAGAGTTGGAAAAATTATTGATCATGTTAGGCCACTCACCCACAATATATTTGTTTAAGTCACTAGGTCTATCCTTGTTAATCTCATCGAATTGTTGAAAAAATTATTTGGATACCATGCAAGTATTTTGATCATGTGGTAGGCCACAAAGATTGTGCCATGGCAAAATTTCATGGTCATGGTAGACTTTACTTGTAAAATTGTTGGGTGGAGGAGGTCTCATACACCAATTTGGTGTCTGGCTTGGCCATGAACTTAAAAAATAGATTATTGTTATTAATATAATTAATATATTAAAAACATTAAAAAACATGTGTTAAAAAAAAAAAAAACATTAAAAACATTTAAAAAAAACATAAAAAAAATTCAAACAAAATTTAAAATTAGTATTAGAGCTTGCACCTATCTAGCACCCACACCCTAGAGCTCGTGCCCATCTATTAAAATAAAAAAAATTGGCACTAGATCAATTCACACCCATCTAGCACTTGTGCCCTGCATTCACACCCACTCCCTACACTCACGCCCTGCATTTGTTGATGAATGCAGCTATGTGAGACATTCTCTAGCTTACAAACCTATGAGGTGTGGATCATTGTATCTATGTGAAGTATTTCTCTCAACTTACAAACCTGAGATAAATCCCCTAAAAGTGATACGTGGTTCCTGCCTGAGACAGAGCTGGGAATGTAGAGATGACCTCCTCTATTCAGAGAGTTGAGAATAACTACAGATGATTATCCAGTGGAAAAGTGATCTGTTGAGTTAGGACGTGCCTGTGGCTGAGCACAAGGTGAATGTGTGAAATCCCAAAGTGTTGGCTGCATCATCATGAGAACATAAATGAAGATGATGTATTAGCATCCTCTGAGAAACATAGTTGATGAGAAGACTCCAGATGATTCTCCTATTGGTGGCAGTGGGAAAGAATATCTGTAGAGTGGATGTGTCTGTGGATGAGCATAGGTGAACGTGTGAAGACCTGGCTCTTCTATATAATGCAGTGAATAAGAGCTATGAAATCCCTATGGATGTGCCTCTAGTGGATGAGAAATAGTGGGTGTATCATATCCTTTGCTATATACTGTTCAAGAGTCATACCTACCTGTAACCCTAATTGTTATGTAAAGGGTACAGGTCGACCCCACCTTAATATGTTTAATATTAAATGTAAAAGATAATTAATATTAATTATAATAATAATAATAATAATAATGATATATTTGACTTAGAGAGGTCGGCCTTGTTGATCCAATAGACACCTTTGTTGATTGGTCAAGTCTAATATAAGGAAGGGATGATTCTCCATTGTAGAATCATATCTTCCTTGTGTGTTTGGAAACTACAACAAATACATCTACTTGGGAAAATGTGCGCACCGCTCTTGGGTGCTAGTATTATAGGGCTTAAGCACCCTCTTGTGTGCTAAGTCATTCTTGGTGGTGAAATTTATTTCTCTTAAAGAATATAGCAAAGGATTTGGCTGGGTTTTCTTCCATTGTTGAGAAGGGTTTCCCAGGATATTTCTTATGTTCTTGTGCATGGTGTTTCTTCTTGTGATCTTGGTTGCTGCAACATTCTTGCTTATCGTTAAGACATGATAAAATGAAATGAAATACATGATTAACCTAGCTTATTGAAATTTCAACATGGTATCAAAGCATAGGTCTTGAAGATCCCATTGCACAATCATTTTCCAACTCCTTCACTCTCTCATTTACAGAAACTGTACGACCCTCCTAGGGTTTACAGAAAATCCGTATGGCCTCCTTTTATGAGAGATTTCACCACTAAAAACTTGGATTATTGGGCTGAAAAATACATATAAGGGTATGACCTCCTTCATCGTACCTCCAACAAGTCCCAAATCTAAATTCCAGGCATTTCAAAATTTTGACCCTAAGGGTTTCGTCAAAATTCTGTAGAAAATTCTGAATTGTTTTTCTGAGAATTTCTTGAAGAAGCTCCACAACCTACCAAGGCTATCATTTTTATGAAAGGATTATTTTTGGGATCCTTTCCTTGGGTAAAAATGTTAAGGGATCCTTTCCTAGCAGTGATAACCGATCCAAGGAAATAATGGACTTGATACATTCATATGTATGTGGGCCAATGGATGTTGCATCCTTAAATGGGTACTTGTAATATGTACTCTTCATAGATGATCACTCCAGGAAAACTTGGATTTACTTTATGAAGAAAAAGGATGGAGTCCTTTCCAAGTTTCAAGAATTCAAATCTCATGTTAAAAACTTGACCGGAAGAAAAATCAAATTATTGAGATCAGACAATGAAGGAGAATACACCTCAAAAGAATTTATTAGTTTTTGTATTGAAGTAGGGATCAAGAGGGAGCTCACAGTTCCGTACAATCCTAAACAAAATAGGGTTGCTGAAAGGAAGAACAAAAATATCATTGAGGAAAATAAAGCAATGATACTTGATCAGAGTCTACCCATGACTCTATGGGCATAAGCATGTATGACAACTATATATGTTCAAAACCATAGTCCTCATATGATCCTGAAGAACATTACTCCAGAAGAATCATTCACCAAAGTGAATCCTGAGATCAAAAACTTCATAATATTTGGATGTCTAGTGTACCTTCATGTACCCAAAGAAAATATATCCAAACTAGAACCTTTGTAAGTTTTAAACCTGTGAAGTAAAGCAATGCATATAGATTCTTAAGCAAAGCAAAATTTAATCAATTGCTCATACACATAGTACACAAAGATTTTATACCGGAAACCCTCAACCAGGAAAACCATTCTTATATTCATTATATCGAATTTCACCATTCACCATACAATATATACAATGTTTTTAGGTATTCTGTAGATACCAAAACTCTAATCCCTTAATACGGGATTAATTTAGAAAACCGCTAAAAATAGCAAAAACTGCCAAAAAAAAAATTCAGGGCGCTGCCCCAGGCTACCGCTCGTTGCCGAATGCTGCATGTAACCAGGGGGGGGGCATACCTGACCCCCATGGAACCCCCCTAGGAAAGCATCTAGTGCACATGACACAAAGAGCGCTACTAGAGGGATCACCAGACGCAGTTGTCATATCTGACCCACCCACACACACACACATGCAAAGAATATAACACATATGCAAAATTCTCCCACTTGTTGTTTTCTTTGCATCCATGGGTCTAGGGGATTATATAGTCAAAAATATAGGGCAACAATGCCCATTGTTACTCTACACCAGGAGAACTTTTCTGTGCTCACAAACTTTGTCAATGAATCTGCAACATTCTTCAAAGTGTCAACCTTTTCCAGCAACACCTTCTTTTCCTCAACCATGTCTCTCACAAAGTGATACTGAACATCAATATGCTTTGTCTTCGAATGATAAGCTAGGTTCTTTTCCAAGAAGATTTCACTCTGACTATCACAATCTAATTTCACTCCTTGTTGTACCAACCTAATACCTGAAAACAATCTATGTAACCATACTGCTTCCTTGCTTGCATGAGTGGCTTCCATGTCTTCAACTTCTGTAGTGGAGAGTGCCACTACAGCCTGTATTTTTCTCATCCAACTGATTTCTCCTCCAAATAGGTTAAGCACATACCCACTTGTAGATATTCTATGATCCAGATCTCCAACCCAGTCTGCATCAACAAAGCCATGTATGTCCAACACTCTGTCCAATGATGGTCTTCCTTGGTAGCACAATCCATAACTGGTAGTTCCATGAAGATACCTGAAGACCCTCTTTACTGCTGTCCAATGCTCCTTCCCTGGTTTTGACATATACCTATTGGTTGTGGAGCCTTATTATCATCCTAATTCAGAGGTCCCTGCTTTCAGCCGTGTTTATACCCCATGAAGTATTTACACCCCAGAAGTATGTACACTCTTCCATGCGGGGGATTGCAAAGGGGGGGTACCCCCTCTACAGGGTCCAGGGGGCCTATCCCCCCGGCTGGGGGGTTTGGGGGCAAGCGAGCCCCCGAAGCAAAAATTGCCTTGTAAAAGTATATTGTAATTTCATTGTAAATCTGGACCGTTCATTATAAGGTCGCATATCTAACGGTACAAATTATGTTAGGGTTTTTTTCCCTAGAAGGCAACCCTCTTTTATGAGGGAAATGTATCGCGGCTATGGGTTGTGGTGAATATTGTATTCTGAGAGAGGAGACTGTGAGAGAAAGAAGAGGAAGTTACAACGGGTTTTGCTGTAG
>ML778277.1:778814-790892 GCA_009831015.1 Picea engelmannii | reverse complement strand
ACATTGGGAGGCAGTAAAGTGGATTCTCAGGTATTTGAGAGGTACTACTACACATGCATTATGTTTTGGAGGTTCAGACACTTTTCTACAGGGATATGTTGATTCAGATATGGCAGTTGATAAAGACAACAGGAGGAGCACCACAAGGTATGTTTTTACTATAGGTGGAACAGTAGTAAGTTGGATTTCAAAACTGAAAAAGGTTGTTGCACCTTCAACAATAGAGGTAGAGTATGCTGCTGTTATAGAGGCTAGTAAAGAGATGATTTGGTTACATAGGTTTATGGAGGAATTGGGAAAGAAGAAGGAGAACAACAAGTTGTACTGTGACAGTTAGAGTGCCATTCACCTTGCAAAGAACTCAGCCTTCCATTCGAAGACTAAGCATATACAGTTGAGGTACCACTTCATACGATCCACCTTGGAAGATGGACAATTGAAGCTGGAAAAGATACACACTAGCCAAAATCCTGTAGACATGTTAACAAAGGGAGTAACCAGGGAGAAACTGAGTTCCTACTCAGTTTCAGTTGGTCTTCAAGAATGAAGATGAAAATGAGAAATTTTCTAGGTCCAAGAAGGTTTAGAGTCCAACATATACAATAGCAGTGGAGTTGTTGAGATTAGTTTCCAAGTGGGAGATTGTTGGTTGTGGAGCCTGATTATCTTCCTAATTTAGAGGTCCTTGCTTTCAACCGTGTTTATACCCCATGAAGTATTTACACCCCAGAAGTATGTACAATCTTCCACGTGGGGGAGTGCAGAGGGGGGGGTACCCCCTCTGTGGGGTTCGAGGGGGCTATCCCCTCGGTTGGGGGGTTTGTGGGCAAGCGGGCCCCCAGAGAAAAAATTTCCTTGTAAAAGTATATTGTAATTTCATTGTAAATCTAGACAGTTCATTATAAGGTCGCAGATCTAACGGTAGAGATTATGTTAGGGTTTTTTTCCCTAGAAGGCAACCCTCTTTTATGAGGGAAATGTATTGCGGCTATGGGTTGTGGTGAATATTGTATTCTAAGAGAGGAGATTGTGAGAGAAAGAAGAGGAAGTTACAACGAGTTTTGCTGTAGGTTGTATCCCTTCATTTACTGGATAATAATAAAGAAAGGACCTGGAAATTTCTCTGGTGGATGTAGCCCACACTGGGTGAACCATGTAAATCTGTGTCTATCTTGTATTATGTGTCTTCTATGTTTTGTTTCTGCATTTTTTTTATTTTATTGCTTCACGGTCCTGTTTTTCTAACAATACCTACTCAAAACTCCCACTACATGTGCAATGTCCGGTCTAGTACAGACCATTGCATACATCAAACTGCCAACTGCACTGGCATACAGAATATGGGACATGTCCTCTTCTTCTTCTTGTGTCTTGGGACACTGATCTGCAAATAACTTTACACCTATAGGAATAGGAAACTTGACCGATTTACTTCCATGCATATTAAACCTCTGCAATATCATTTCAACATATTTTCTTTGATTCAACTAGAGTTTCCTATTTGCACGATCTCTTTTAATCTCCATTCCCATAATGAATTTAGTAGCACCGAGATCCTTCATGTCAAATTTGTAGGATAGCTGCGATTTCACCTCCTTGATAACATCCATGTTATTTCCTACCAACAACATGTCATCAACATATAACACTACATAAATGACGTGATTACCAACCTGCTTGGAATATACACAGTGATCAACCCTGCTTCTTACAAATCCCAATCCAAGGATGTATGTGTCAAAATTTTGGTACCACATCCTAGGTGATTGCTTCAGACCATATAGTGACTTCTTTAGCTTACAGACCTTCTCTTTCTTTCCCTTCACTACAAAGCCTTTTGGTTTCTTCATGTAGATTTCATCTTCCAGATCTCCATGTAGGAATGTTGTCTTCACATCCATTTGTTCCACTTCAATATCAAAAGCAACAACAATAGATAAAATAAATCTAATGGAAGTTAACTTAGCAACAGGAGAAAAAATCTCACCAAAGTCAATTCCCTCTACTTGGGAATAACCTTTTGCTACTAACCGAGCTTTGTATTTCTCCACTCTACCTTATGCATTAAACTTCTTCTTAAACAACCATTTTCTACCAACATATTTTCTTCCAGATGGAAACTCAACTATATCCCATGCCTCATTCTTATCCAAGGCATCCATTTCTTCAACCATGGCCTTCTTCTAGAGTTTACTATCCTTTGAATTCACTTCTTCCCTGATAGTTCTGGGATCATCATTAGTAATAGATAAAACAAAATTGGAATGAAAATTAGGTGGACTATATCTTTCTAGTTGCCTTTTATCTCTCACCAATCTCCTCAATACTGGGGTATGAGGTTCTTCTTTTTCTTCTTCTGCTTCCTCTTCTTTAGATGATTCAGATTTTGCATCATCCAACTCAAGCTCTATTTTTTTAGGTTCGTCTTGCATTGGTAGGAATTCCTGTTTGGAAACATCTTTTACCTCTCTGAAAACAACATCTCGACTGTAAACAATCTTCTTGGTTTCTGGGTTCCAAAGCTTATAACCTTTCACACCATCTTTATAACCAATAAAGATACATTTTTCAACCTTTTTATCCAGCTTACTCCTATTTTCCTTTGGAACATGTACATAAGCATCACAACCAAACACTCTAAGATGTTGAAGAGAGGGTTTCTTTCTAGACCATACCTCGTGTGGATTTTTATCATCCAACGTTGATGAAGGTGATCGATTGACCAGGTAACATGTTGTACCCAATGCCTCTACCCATAATTCTTTTCCTAACCCAACACTGCTGAGCATGTTCCTTTATTTTCCCATCAGTGTCCTATTCATCCTTTCTGCAACTCCATTTTGCTGAGGAGTATATGGAGTAGTCTTCTACCTTGCTATATCACACTTCTTATAGAATTCTTCAAATTCATTTCCGCATAATTATCCACCATTATCTGTTCTCAATACCTTTATTTTATTCTCTTTCTGATTTTCTACTAGAGCCTTAAACTCTTTAAATTTATCAAATACCTCAGATTTATTTCTAAGAAAATAAATCCATGTGTTCCTTGAAAAATCATCTATGAATGAAACATAATACACAGATTTACTTGGCCCCCGGGGGGCAGCTCAATTGTCAAGTGCCGTGAAAATGAAGTTCCATGAGGTTTCGAGTTTAATTCTCTTCGACTTACCTTGTGTGCCGCGTAAGGGGCATCGTGGGAACACCTGGAGGTTATAGTGGTAGCGGTTGGATAACATGGCCACGTGTAACGCGACCACGTGCCCAACTAGTTGTTGATTCCTCCAGACACAAAAAACAAAAAAATACACAGATTTACTTAGGGATGGAACAAGAATAGTTCCAAACACATCATTGTGTATCAACTCTAAGATCCCCTTTGCTCTTGTAGCACCAGATAGGAATCTTACTCAATTTTGTTTACCATATATGAAATGTTCACATAAATCAAAATCCAGAGTGCAATTAGACATACCTTCAACCATACCTTTACCGTGTAGTGTTCAAAGGCCCTTTTCTCCAATATGTCCCAATCTTTGATGCCACAACATGGTCTTCTTTCCAGGGACAATATTGGTCTTGTCTTCTTTATTTCTCTATTCAGGGAAAACATAACTTTTACACCCATTAGTATAAGTGCTTCCCAACAACTTGTACAAAGTTCCACACTAAACTCCCCTCATCAACACCATTTCTCCTCGTACCATCTTGCAAGTGTTCTTTCCAAATACAGTATCCACTCCTGCATCATCCATCTTGTTTACAGATATTAGGCTCCTAGCTAGTTTTGGAATGTGCATAACCCCAGGGAGATTTCTAATCTTTCCATATTTTAGCAACAACTTAACCCTTCCACATCCCAATATTTTTGTTGTTGATTCATCTCCTAGGAATACATCACCACCATCGTATTTTTCATATTCAGAGAACCACTCCTTGTAAGGATTCATATGTTATGACGCACCTAAGTCGATCAACCATACATCACGGTCTGCATGTGTACTTGTAGATTCCAGGTAAACATCACCTCCTTATTCAGTGGAGGTTTTCACCTCTGTGGAAGAGGTTCTATTAGATCCCTTTGGTTTATCAACCTTCTTAGACTTGCAATCTTTCTTATAATGTGCTATTTTACCACACTTCCAACATTTCCTCAAAGATTTTCCTGGAGACTTAGATCTGCCTGTAGATTTATATATCCCCCCCCCAAAGGTTTACCAGGATTCCTGTCTTGGGTACGACCTCTTACAAATAAAGCATCTGTTCTATGACTATCCACACTTTTTCGCCTCATCTCTTCAGATAACAAGGATGAAACTACATCCTCATACTTCAATGTAGATTGAGTGGTACTACCAATTGCTACAACTAGATTATCCCAAGAGTCTGGCAAAGAAAATAACAAAGTAATACACTTATCTTCTTCTGCAATTGTAATATTAACAGAGACGAGTTGACTTACTAGAGTATTAAAGGCATTTAAATGTTCTGTCATAGAATATCCATCTTCCATCCTAAGATGATACAACTTCTTTCAAAGAAACAACTTGTTTACCATGGAATTTGATTGATACAAATTCCCCAACTTATCCGATAGCTTCTTGGTTGTATATTCTCCCAAGACATTCAATAGAACCAAATCTTCCGGGCAGAGTTGAATAATACTCCTTGCTCTTCTGTCCAAATTCTCCCAATCTTCCTTCGACATACCAATAGCTAGTGTACTAGTAGTTTGTGTACTAGTAGGTTGCGTACCAGTAGGATGTGTGCTAGTAGACAGTGTACCAGTAGGCTGTGTACCAGGATCCACAACGATCCATTTTTCTTTGTCTACAAGAAGGTCCTCCATCTTGAGCTTCCATAGCTCATTTTTTTGATCGTTGAACTTCTCTATCTCGATTCTAGATGAGCTCGCCATTCCTCTTTCTATACTCGAATATCCACTTCAAAATCTCCCACTAAACCTAGGTTTATCACAGACCCAAGATAAACTTGATCTATCAAGATCGAGCCAAACCCTCAACAACAAAGGCATCCCTATGAAGCCAAAAAAAAGCTCTGATACCACATGTAAGTTTTAAACCTGTGAAATAAAGCAATGCATATATATTCTTAAGAAAAACAAAATTTAATCAATCACTCATACACAGAGTACACAAATATTTTATACTAGAAAACCTCAACTGGGAAAACCTTCCTTATATTCATTATATCGAATTTCACCATTCACCATAAAATATATCCAATGTTTTTAGGTATTCCTTAGATACCAAAACCCTAATCCCTTAATATGAGATTGATTTATAAAACTGCTAAAAATAGAAAAAACTGCCCCAAATTTTTTTTTAGGGCGTTGCCCCGGGCTACTGCCCGTTGCCAAACGCTGCGTGTAACCGGGGGGGGGGGGGCATACCTTCCCCCCCTAGGACCCCCCTAGAAAATCACCCCACACACATGACACAAAGAGAACTACTAGAGGGATCGTCATACACAGTTGTCATATCTGACACACCCACACACACACATGCAAAGAATATAACACATACCCAACAACCTTTAGGAAGAAAGGGTACATTTGTAAGATACATTGAATTCTTAAAATCATATCGAATCTACATCCTAGGTTAGAGACAAATTGAATTAACCAGAGATTTTACTTTTGAAGAAGAATTAGACTTCCATAAATCCAGAGAAGCTCAGATGGAAATATATAGTGAAACAATACCTCCTCATTCAATGGTTTAGAGGGAGAAAAATATTTTTCCAGATGAGCCCACAGTGCCATTTGACCCAGTTACTCCAGAAGATTTGGTTGCCCCAAGTAATATACCTAGAGACATCATAGTTGGACATAAAATACCTGCTTGGGCTCGACAAACTTTAGAAGAAGCAGAAGGGCATAAAGCCCCACAAGGAGAAACCAGAGAAAGCAAGAGGCATGAGATATTCTCAAGCTACCTTTCAAGCTTGACTCACATTATTGATTTAGAGCCAACTTGTCATGGAGAAGCCTCAGGTGAGAAAGTATGGAAAAGTGCCATGAATGAATAATATCAATCCGTACTAAAGAATGATGCATGGGATGTTGTCCCAAGACCAGAGGGAAAGTATGTAGTGACTTCCAAATGGATTTACAAAATCAAACATGTTGCTGATGGAAGCATTGAAAAATATAAAGCAATATTTGTGGCTAGAGGGTTCTCATAAATAGAGGGAGTCGACTATGATGAGACTTTTGCACCAATATCCAGTTATAACTCCATTCAATCTATCAATGCACTAACTGCTTCCATGGGTTGGAAGCTACATCAGATGGATGTAAAGATAACTTTTCTCAATGGTGAAATTGAGGAAGAAGTCAACATCCAGAAAGTTTCATTATACACAACGAAAAATCTCATATATGCAGATTGAAGAAATCCCTATACGGTCTAAAACAAGGACCGCGTGCTTGGTAAGAGAAAATGGATGGCTTCTTGATGAGTTTGGGTTTCAACAAAATCACACTCGACCCAAACTTATATTATCATATTGATGACAATGAATGTTTGATTGTAGTTCTACATGTGGATCATATTTTCATCACCGGTTCAGAGAGACTCATTGTTGAATGCAAGCAGACATTAACTGCCAAATTTGAAATGAAGGATTTAGGACAAATGCATTATTTCTTGGGACTAGAAGTATGGAAAAGATCATATGAGATTTTCCTAAGTCAAGGAAAATATACTTTGGAGATACTGAAAAGGTTCAAAATGATAGAATCCAATGGTAATGGACTTAAAGAAGATGAATGACACTGATTTAGGAGACATATATCCACATTTATATCGAAAACTTATTGGATATTTGATGTATCTGGTTAACACCAGACCATGCATTTTCTATGTAGTAAATGTTCTTAGCTAGTTTATGAACCAACCAAAACAGACACACTAGATAGCTGCAAAACACGTATTGAGATACTTACAAGGCACAATTGGTTATGACCTAAGATATGCAACCAATGTGGACCTAAGTCTATAAGGATATGCCGATGTAGATTGGGTAGGAAGTGCAGTAGACAGAAAGAGCACCTAAGGTAGCTGCTTCACCCTAGGATCAACCATGGTTTCCTGGTGCAGTAGAAAACAAATATCCGTGGCTTTGAGTACAACAGAGGAAGAATACAATGCACTGAGAGTGGCAGTTCGTGAAGTTGTATGGATTCACAAAATTTTGATAGACTTGTTCGATCATGATATGGATCTGATGACTATTCATTCCGACAACTAGAGCTGTGTAAAGCTCTCCGAGAAACCAATATTTCATGACAAATCGAAACACATTGAAATCAAGTATCACTATATCAAAGACATGGTGCAGAGGAAGACAATATGTGTACAATATCTTTCTACTTGTGAATGAATTGCAGATATCTTCACCAAGCCACTTGCCAAGAAAAAGTTCGAGTATTTCCGTGAGAAACTTAGTCTGATGGAAAATGCCTCCCTAGCTGAGAGGGAGTGTTGATGAATGCAGCTATGTGAGACATTCTCTAGCTTACAAACCTGTGAGGTGTGGATCATTGCAACTATGTGAAGTCTTTCTCTCAGCTTACAAACCTGAGAGAAATCCCCTAAAAAGGGTATGTGGTTCCTTCCTGAGACAAATATGGGAACATAGAGATGACCTCCTCCATTTAGAGAGTTGATAAGAACTCCAGATGATTATACAATGGAAAAGTGATCTGTTGAGTTAGGACGTGCCTATGGCTGAGCACAAGGTGAACGTGTGAAATCCCAAAGTTCCAGGTGCATCATCATGAGAACATAAATGAAGATGATGTATTAGCCTCCTCTAAGCAACATAGTTGATGAGAAGACTCCAAATGATTCTCCTATCAGTGGCAGTGGGAAATAATATATGTAGAGTGGACGTGCGTGGATGAGCACATGTGAACGTGTGAAGACCTGGTTCTTTTGTATAATGTAGTGAATCTAATCTATGACATCCCTATGGATGCGCCCCTAGTGGATGAGCACTAGTGGGTGTATCAAATCCTTTTCTATATACTGTTCAAGAGTCAGATTTACTTGTAACCCTAATTGTTATGTAAAGGGTATAGGTCGACCCCACCTTAATATGGTTAATATTAAATGTAAAAGATAATTAATATTAATATTAATATTAATTATAATAATAATAATATATTTGACTTAGAGAGGTCGGCTCTGTTGAGACAATAGACGCCTTTTTTGATTGGTCAAGTCTAATATAAGTAAGGGATGATTCTCCATTGTAGAATCATATCTTCCTTGTGTGTTTGGAAACTACAACAAATACATCTACTTGGGAAAAGATGCACAACTCTCTTGGGCACTAGTCTTCTAGGGATTAAGCACCCTCTTGTGTGCTAAGTCATTCTTGGTGGTGAAAGGTATTTATCTTGAAGAATATAGAAAAGGATTTGGTTGGGTTTTCTTCCCTTGTTGAGAAGGGTTTCCCAGGATATTTCTTGTGTTCTTGTGCATGGTGTTTCTTCTTGTGATATTGGTTGATGCAACATTCTTGATTATGGTTAAGAAATTATAAAATGAAATGAACTACATGCTTAACCTAGCTTATTGAAAATTTAACAACATTCACACCCGAGCCTTGCATTCAAGCCCGTAGAGAAAAACCCGCCATTCGAGCCCAACAAGAGGGAGGAGAGAGAGAGGGAGGAGGTGGCCTGTGTTCAAGCTCACAACCTACATTCACACTCACACCTTGAATTAAATATCGTAGAGATAAACCCTCCATTCGAGCCCAGTGAGAGGGAGGAGAGTGAGAGGGAGGAGGTGGTTGTTCGTAGATGAAGGAGAGAACCCCCGAGATTGAGGAGAGAACACAAAATGTGAGGTATTTTTTCATGGGCAAGTGGTGGTTGTCATGAGAGGGAGGAGAGAACTCCTGACACAAAAACCTCATGGTGACAGAGGGGAGAGGCCTACAAAACCCTGTGGTGACAAAGGAGAGAGCTCGTGGAGTGGAGATGTCACCAAAATTGGTAATTTTTTACTGGTTTAATTTTCATGACTGGTTTAATTTTCATAAATAATTCTAAATAGAGGTAAACCAAACTGCACATTCTCCATTTTGAAGGTAGTTAATTATTTTCCTATATAGTCCTTTGTAAACACTTATTAGAAATTCTAATATTTTAAGATAAATTCATGCTCAAATGAGCTAAGCCAATCACCATTGTTCCTTTGATCAAGGTCTTATAGTATTTTTGTATACATGCACGTACACGTTTGGCGATGACCATATCCCTATGAACTTCCCAACTAACCCACAATTACCTAAAGTTAATGCCTTTCACTAGGATGAGGTCGGAGGCAATTTAACCTTCGACATTTCTTCCAACTTATTAAAAAAACATGAAGGTTGGGACTTAGAATTTTTTATTGAGGCCAAAACCATGGATTGAAAATATATGTATTGTTCATAGGGAGGGGGCTTACAACCATCCTCCCCACCCCCATCTACACCATCCATCTCTCAGGGCCACGAAGCACCATCTAGGTTTGAAGGGAAGAACCAAAACATATCAATGTCTTTGGATTCAAGATCATATGGGGATTACTCTTAGATATTTAACATAGTCATTCCCTCGATGTTTATTGAGATAAAAATAGAGTTTCACCTTTATTAATTTCACAATTGTGAGGCTATTGAATCCTACAAGGGTGTTGAACGATTCAAGAGGAGAGGGGTTGGCTCAAATGAAGAGGAACATTCCTATTTCCCCCTTTTGGGATCATGATCACATAATAAGAAGGAATAACATCTTCAAGGATGTCCCTTAACTATGGATTAAGACAAATACCAGGGGAACTTTCCTAGTCATTGGAATGATCAAGGAAAATAATAATAGACATAAAAAATTATATGTAAAATAGAAATAAAGAAGAGCATATGTGCAATGTATCAGAATAAAATAAAATATTATTAAACTTATTCAAGATCCACAATTAACTCCAAGAAAACCCCCTCAAAGTTTGGAACTCCACAATAAAGGTGGAAAGATGCTCAAAGTAGGGTTTGACAAAGTCTTTTCTGCCACACGTCACTCTCCTTTTAAGTGCTTCCTCAAACCATGCTCTTCTAACAAGTTCCTTCCTTGAAATAAGAATTCAAACCTTGAGATAGTGGAGCAATCCTCTTTGTTTTCATACATAATCCTTGATCATGCCATACAATCATTTTATATTTCCTTATAAGGTGGAGAATTCCTTCCAAGATGAACTTTAAACCATGTTATTATGGTTTAGTTGTCACGTGTCCTCTCCTTAGCTAGGACATTCCTCAAGCATGTGTGCTAATAAATTATTATAACCCATTTTACATGGGGTGATCCTCATATAATTTTTAGTTTATCCTTATTTCATGGTTGGAAAGAGTCAAATATGCCACTTGGTACCCCTTTTGACTTCATCAAGCTAGGCACTCCCTCTAGACATTGATTAATTTCCTTTTTTGGGGTGTGTACAAGGGTTTTGGGTCCATGATAATTCATTTTAATCATTCTATTTGAATGTTTCCTTATTTATCTAACTAATTTCTTGGATTTGTACCTTGTTCATTCCATATTTACCTCTTCATCTAAGCATTTGACACTAAGATGCCTCCCCATATCACCTTTGATCAGGGGATCAAATTTTGCTCAATTTTCAAAGTGCTCAGAATGCGATGAAAACAGTGCCATTGCGTCTGTCTCATCTTCCTGATTCCGGCGGTATATTTACTTTCGCAAACAGAGTCCGCATGGAGGAGATATCACGATCTGTCTGCCAAGACAAACAGGTAAAAATTTGGGATGCTGACTGTACCTATCTGTACAGTCCGTATGGCCACGTGGCAGGGCCGTACCATCATGATGACATGGAAGGTGGAAGACGTGGCACATTTTTATTGGTTGATGTTGACACGTGTCTCATTGGCAACAAATGGTATGAGGACACGTTGCCCAATGCTTGAGCGCCACGTGTCCCCCATTGGTTGGCTTATAATGGCTATGTAAAACTAATGGAGGCCATGAGGTTCGACCCCCAGACCTCCCACCACAACATATGACTTTACAATTTGCGCTAACCATGGTGCCGACCCGTGTTCCTTGTTACATAATCCAACGCACATATATTTGAATTGGAATGTTGTAATAGTTGGAAAGGGGGGCGGGCCAGGGCTAAGCCCCGACCCGTGGACACATCATTGTACATACGACCGCATATGTTAAACCCAAACCTTTGGCGCACGTGATATAATATTACATTGTAATGTATTGCAATGTATTACATTGCAATACATATATATATATATATATGTATATATGTTTCCATTGTATTTAAAACATGTGCGCAGGAATGTTATAACCTTTGGTTAATGCGTATGGTTTGACTGGTGGTTAACCACCCGAGAGTTATAACCGTTAAACTACTTTTGCGCCCAACCTATGGTTTCATGCACCATGTGCCCAAGTGCCTAGGCGGTTAGGGGCTGGCGCGCCCTTAACCATCCTACGGTTTGTACCGGTGCGCGGTTATGCGAGGGACTGAGTTTTTACGCTTAAATAAGCGTGTGAGCCAGGTTTTCTCAAGGGGGAGTACAATTTGTAGAACCAGAGACATCAGGTTAGAGAAGGAAGCTTCAAGGAGGCATATCTTTCTCATTTTTCGACCATTTCAGGTGCCGAAAGAGCCCAGACAGGGGTTTTGGGTCGCTGCGGAACCATTGAAGTAGTCAGTTTTTCATTTTGAGCATTGTAAGGCATGTTTTTGAGCACTTTGAGCAATTTAATAATAATGATCCATTGGAAGTTGGACCAGGAGATGTAGCCCGGAGAGGGATGAACTCCTTTATCAAGTTGCTGTGTTTATGTGCTGATGTTCATTGTTTTATGCTGATTTCTATGTGTATTTTTACATAAGTAATCCTTAATTATGTGTTGCAAATTGATCCGGTTGCTTTAAACACATAACATTTCACTTGCAATATTTATTCAAGTTTTTCAAGTCTTCTTCATTTTTAGATCAAGTTGGTATCAGAGCA
>ML778277.1:738509-774460 GCA_009831015.1 Picea engelmannii | reverse complement strand
TGAGGGAACTATACCCTCATCTTCACATAGACTGAGATAGTCTTTTGGAGGTCCAAAAGCTTCCCAATGGGGAGGTGTGATCAGGGGATCAAATTTTGCTCAATTTTCAAAGTGCTCGAAATGTGACGAAAATAGTGCCATTGCGTCCGTCTCGTCTTCCGTATTCCGACGGTATATTTACTTTCGCAAACGGAGTCCGTATGGAGGAGATATCGCGATCTGTTCGCCAAGCCAAACAGGTAAAAATTTAGGATGCTGATTGTACCTGTCCGTACAGTCCGTACGACCACATGGCAGGGCCATACCATCATGATGATGTGGCAGGTGGAAGACGTGGTGCATTTTTATTGGTTGGTGGTTGTCCAATTGGATGTTAACACATGTCTCATTGGCAGAGAATGGTATGAGGACACGTGGCCCAATGCTTGGGCGCCATGTGTCCCCCGTTGGTTGGCTTATAATGGCTATGTAAAACTAATGGAGGCCACGGGGTTCGACCCCCAGACCTCCCACCACAACATATGACTTTACAATTTGCGCTAACCATGGTGCCGACCCGTGTTCCTTGTTACATAATCCAACGCACATATATTTGAATTGGAATGTTGTAATAGTTGGAAAGGGGGGTGGGCCGGGGCTAAGCCCTGACCCGTGGACACATCATTGTACATACGACCGCATATGTTAAACCCAAACCTTTGGCACGCGCGATATAATATTACATTGTAATGTATTGCAATGTATTACATTGCAATACATACATACATACATACATACCTATATATATATATATATATATATGTTTCCATTGTATTTAAAACATGCGCGCGAGAATGTTATAACCTTTGGTTAATGCGTATGGTTTGACCGGTGGTTAACCACCTGGGAGTTATAACGGTTAAACTACTTTTGCACCCAGCCTATGGTTTCATGCGCCATGTGCCCAAGTGCCTAGGCGGTTAGGGGCTGGCGCGCCCTTAACCATCC
Organism: Picea engelmannii; assembly: GCA_009831015.1. Taxonomy (NCBI): domain Eukaryota; kingdom Viridiplantae; phylum Streptophyta; class Pinopsida; order Pinales; family Pinaceae; genus Picea; species Picea engelmannii. The sequence continues at coordinate 773,473 of ML778277.1, read as the reverse complement.
TACGGTTTGTACTGGTGCGCGGTTATGCATGGGACTGATTTTTTATGCTTAAATAAGCGTGTGAGCTAGGTTTGCTCAAGGGGGAGTACAATTTGTAGAACCAGAGACAGTAGGTTGGAGAAGGAAGCTTCAAGGAGGCATATCTTTCTCATTTTTCGACCGTTTCAGGTGCCGAAAGAGCCCAGACAGGGGTTTTGGGATGCTGCGGAGACATTGAAGCAGTCAATTTGTCATTTTGAGCATTGTAAGGCATGTTTTTGAGCACTTTGAGCAATTTAATAATAATGATCCATTGGAAGCTGGACCAGGAGATGTAGCCCGGAGAGGGGTGGACTCCTTTATCAAGTTGCTGTGTTTATGTGATGATGTTCATTGTTTTATGCTGCTGTCTATGTGTATTTTTACATAAGTAATCCTTAATTATGTGTTGCAAATTGATCCGGTTGCTTTAAACACATAACATTTCACTTGCAATATTTATTCAATTTTTTCAAGTCTTCTTCATTTTTAGATCAACCTTTCACAAGGATTCATGCTTGTAGACCCACTTCTTTTCTAGATCGTGTGTATACATGACATGGGAGTATGCTTTGTAAGTAAAAATTCAACTTAAGATCTGTTATATATAGTGTAGGAAATAATTAATAACAAGATACAACATGAAATGATGGTTCCAATCCTACAATCCCTCCAACATCATTCTCTCAACAATATGCAAGTAGTGCTAACTTGCATACTAAGATTTAGTCCAAAAAATTGAAGAGGTAATTGTTCCTATTTTCCTCCTATATGAAGTCATCCAAAATATAGATTAATCAAAGACAACAGGTTCTCTACAGACCCACGTTATTCCCATGAGTAGATATGCATATTTTTGCAAAACAAAATTATCTTAAAGATTCAATTCGTTGTGCTAATCCATCATGATTTGAGAACACATTTGAATTCATTGGTTGGTTACTCATTTATGTACATATTCCATCTATTTGTGTTCATTTTTTCTTTTCTCCAATGGTGCCATGTATTCAAAACCACTCCATTGGTGACAATACGGAAATCCGTCAAAGTTTGAATAGCACCATGCATGTAATATTTTTCTTATTGCACAAACATAAGCACGTTTGGACACTTTTGTATCAAATATGAGGTATGGAAATCCTAATTCGTAGCTAATATGAGGTATGGAAATCCTAATTCATAGCTAATATAAGATATGGATTTCCACTCTTACTACTAAAGTGGATAAGAAGGAATTTGATATCTCCATCAAGCCAAGGACCAAGAGTGAAGGGATGATAATTTATGCTTATGCTAAGAATGTGTATAGTGGCTATTTTGGCTAAGAATGTAAAGGAATGAGGTGACCATTAGTATGAAGGATAGTTCCATAAGTTGAACAACATATTTCAAAAATATTTTCCTTGAATTTGTTCCCATAATGAAGGTGGCATGAGACCTAATGAAATTAAAACTTTTCATGGCCCATTTCTAAGGGTAAATAATTAATGGGATTACCATACAACATAAAATTTATCACTTGTAAAATTCATAGAGATGGTGTTGTTTTGTTGGGCATGTAAGGGTATATATGTAGTGAACTATAGGTGGTTTTAAGAATCAAGATGGCTCAATAATATTTTAGTTAATAAGGGGGTGCTATACAAGACCTTGACTTTGACATGGGTTTTAAGATTAAAAAAGGGCCTTTATAGTATGTAGATATAAGAAAATAGTCCAATTAAGTAGTCCAATTAAGGATAGTTCTAGAAGTTGAACAACACATTTCAAAAATATTTTCCTTGAATTTGTTCACATCATGAAGGTGACATGAGACATAATGAAATTAAAAATTTTCCTAACCCATTTATAAGGGTAAATAATTAGTGGAATATGAAATGGAGTGACCTTGATGTTTAAGTACAACACCAATCACATAATGAGAGGCGTTTATTTCAACTTTGAAGGGTTGATTTAAATAAGGTAAATGAAAATCTCGAGTTGTAGCATAAGTTGGTGTGTAGACTTTGAAATCTCTCATAAAAAACTATGGGGGGATGTGAAAACCTGTTGATTGGATAATTGATGTAAGGGGTGTGCAATGTGGGAGAATTTGGTGATGAAACATTGATAAAAATTAAGACCACCTAGAAAATTCTTTAAATTGTTTACCAGGGAAGGGGTGGACCATGTGGTCAATACTTTCACTTTGGATAGATTAACATGTATACCTTCTTGATCAATGAGAAATCAAGGGTATCTCAAGGATTTATAATCAAAAGGATATATCTTCATTTTGACCTATAACTTATGCTTATGCAATAATTATAGCATTGGATGAATAAGATGCAAGTACTCAACCCATGTGTAGCTAAAAATAACAATATCATCTAGATATATGAGTACCAAACATCCTAGGTAACACCAAAAGATATCATTAAGAAGTATTTTATGTACTAGGGGTGTTGGTGAGGCCAAAAGGAATCACCAACATCTCAAACCAACCCAAATTTAATTTTATATGAGATGACACAATGATCATATCTCCATGAGTCATGTTTCTCAAAACCATAGGATCCTTGAATTATTTGACAAGGTCTGATACCTTCAAATTATTAAGTACATAAAATCAAAATTTGAATGGAGATGAGAAATGAATATTTTGATGCTTGGGATGATAGTGCAATTCATGTACATTGATCCTTATGAGTATTTAAGATGTGTATGGTGGTCTCTATAATAATAAAATTTTACTATGTTAGAAATGATGACATTTGATTCAATGTTGTATAGGTGTACTGAGTGAACTATGAAATTTGCATGGTATTTTTAAAATTTGAGTCATTTTTCTTCCATTTATCTGGATAATTAGCTCATAATTTTTGTCATTAGCATTGCACACATAGTAATCTATCAAGAAATTATTTATTTTCTTAAAACCTCTTGCTCCTTCCCATAGCTAGTTTTCATCGAAGTTGAAATTCTTGCATTTCATTTTCCTCTTGCATGGTTTAATGAGTTGAGTTGAAACACCATCAGTTTCATGACCACTCCTTTGAGTAACAACAACCTAAAATCAAGCACTAATTAAAATTTATCAAGCAACTTTTCTAGGGCTCTTCAAACCCATCTTAGCTTAGGTGTAGAGCTTTGGAATAGGATTGTGAGAATAAGTTTCCAAAGTTTCTAAACAAACATAAATCTTTGAGTTAGGGAGTGAAATCCAGTTTCTATATCACTGACTTTGGGAATACCTTCTAATACAAGGGTCAAACACGAGGTCACATTGGGGCCAACAGAGTAATCAATCCTACTTTTTTGGTCTTGGTGTCGACTATCGACTACCCCCCATATTATTTGGTATAGTAGGTGGTACCATATCGGCCATAATATTTTAGAATTCCTACCCAAGGTGACGACACAGGGAAGGTGGAGTTGTACCTGGGATCGATGTTGGCTAGACTCACTCGAACTCCTTGGAGGTTTTCCCACTGCTCGGTGAGGTAACTTGCACCAGGGAGTTAGTTCCTTAAGAAGGTTTTCAACGTAACTTTCCCACCTGCCGAAACTCAGACCCTTCACGCATTTATCCTACGATGTTGGATTCCATCACCATCTAACACTTCTTTCTGAGAAGGTTTGTTTGCATGCTTGAATCCTAGATTAATTAACGTGTGATGTTTTTCTCCTTAGTTGGCCTTAGGATTGAGTCTGTGTCTAATGGCATCAGTTCTGGGGTAATTTCTCATTTGATAAATAGAAAATATGGATACCATTAAAATAAAAGGGAATAAAATTTGTTGACTCCTCTTTCAAACACTAAAATTACATCAATTGGGCCATGTTTAAAATCCTATGAACGTGGAATTTTGAAATTTTTATTACTTTTCCTATCCATTTCTCCTTTTCACTTTTCCACAACTTGATTTTACCCCAGGTTTTATATCTCTTCCTTTATTAAACTCATCCTAGTTCATTTATCTATAAGTTTTTAATGACCTCCATTCTAGTTTTGGGCTCAATTTTCTATGACAAACAATGTTATTGTTTTGCCTCTTTCTCTCATAATTACGATTCCCATCTCTTCGTTATCACTACCAATTTTATTATTTCTTACTATATTAATGAAATTCTCTCTATCTCGGTTATTTGGGGCTTCTTGGGGACATAGTGAGCTTTTGGAAACTTTTGTGGATTTATTCTTAACTGGATGTGATTAATGAAAGAACTCATGAAAGGGATGTATGGCTTCATCTCATGAAATTCATTCTCTTTTATTCTTAATCATCTCCCAAATTGGAGAGAGAATTCTATTAAAATATCTCTCTTTCAAGCATGTTTACTGCCAAAGCTTTCACATATTCCATTTAGTAGCAACTTTGTAGTTCTCCTCACAATAAATTCTTGTATTTATCATCGCATGGAATTTATTAGTCAATAGTGATTTTTCATTTTCCTAATAAGTTCATAAAAATCAACTTTAAATTTTAGCAGAGGCATGAAATGATTTGGAACACATCTGGAGGGATGTTAAATATGGTAGAATAGTTTAAATTGGCTAGAAGGAGTTCTAAAATAATGGCGATGGAAAGAAATCAAATATCAATGGTCACTATTGCGATCATAACAGATCAATAGCTAGTGTGCATTGTGGGAATGGAAAGTGTAAGGAGGTTAATTCCATAAAGTGGTTCCGAAATGGAAACCATGGGTTTTGAAGGTAAAGACATGTTAGCACAGGGATGATTGGAGATAAGAAAGTGGTTTACATTGAAACCACTGACCCATTGCTCTGAAAAGTTGAATATTATAAAGTTGATGTGACTTTTATTTTTGTTTATCTTTGTCAAAGTGAGAAATAATGGAGTTGTTGCAATTGTCACCTTTGACCAATTTTTGAATTCTTAGTGCCATTATAATTGCCATTACCAGGTATTTTTTCTTGCTTCCATGGATCCCATCGTGCTCGAAGTATCTGAACAAAGCCCATAAAATAATGAATAAGCCCTAATATATAGAGATAATGATGTTTGTGACCCTGAATTCAATGTTGCCCCTATTTCTCAATTAAGAAGTAACTTCGCTAACATTAGAGGGAAATGTTTTCCATTTTTGGAGTTTGTCCAAGATTCTCTCATTCCATATGAAACCAAATTGTGTTTTCAGTTTCCCGAATTTATAGGATGGTGTGTAGAGAAATACTTAGAGTCAGAAAGAGTTGTAATTGATAAAAAGGGTTCTAAAATCTTGTGTAAAATTGATGCTGTGTCATTCAGGGAGTCATTAAAAATTCCTAAGTCTTTCTCTAAGAATTATGAACCTTTTGATGAGGAAGAAATGATTAGAGTCTATAGGGAGTGTCAACCAGAGATTAAAACTCTATTTTTAAGAATGATTATCAAGCTTGATCAGTTCCCACAAAGTCTGTCTTTTTCCTTAAGCATCGATATCATGGTCAGTGAGGTTCAATGTGTCTTCTCTTTGTTAAGTTAGGTTTTAGGTCTTGATAGTGATAGATTCATAGTTGAGGTCATGTTAGGTTTCCTGCTCAAATTATTCCAGTAAGAGTTAGGTCATGTTTTCTGCATTAATTTTGATGAATTCCTAGCTGATACCATCCACAAACAGCTAGTGAACTTCCACTCTCTTAGACACTTCAGATACTGTACATATCTGATGAATATTTTTATCACCAGCAACAATGCAGATATCCCTGAAGCAGAATCAATATATATTGAAAGAAACATCATGACTTCAACAATTTTTATCAATAAAGTCATGTCAAAAGACTACCAGATGATTTTCAATGTTAAACTTCCTAGAGTTATTGAAGAAATGAGAATTCACCTACAGAATCCAGAAGACAGAGTAGGAGACTCGACCCTCCTCATAAATTCTATAGTAATATGGGTATATGGATTTCATGAGTTTCATTATTTGTTTCCCATCTTTTTGACCCCAATAATTTTTTCTCTAGAGTTCATAAGACAAAGAATCATCTCTGAAACTAAAAATTTCATCAAATAGCATAGGGAAAGAAATATAAAGTTTCCTTTTGTGATTGGCCCATTCATTGTAAAATATAGAACATGTCTAGAACAGGTTGAGGCAAAGCTCAAAGCTTTGGTTTTTGAAAAAATGCCAGGTAAAAAATATGATCCTCATCAGATCATATCTAAAAGGAGGCAAATGAACAAGAATGCTCCATATGAGAATGAGCCTATTGAAGGCCTGGAGAATTTTGTAAATCTTGAAGAATGTGTGGATGTTGAAGCCCCTGTACAAAAGGAACCAACACAACAGAGTATTCTAAAGGTGGTAATCAAGGTTCCAAAAGATAGTACACAGAGTAAGAGGATTGTTTCAGAGGAAATTGACATAGACCCTGAAAACACTGCCATAAGAAAATGAAAACCATGTAGATAGAGCAATATGTAGACTTGGAGGATGAAGGGCCTAAAGAAAAAATAGGTTTAGACATGGTGGAGAGTGGCACAAGTGTAATTGAATCCAGAGCTCAATTGGAAAGTGAAGGTAGTTTAGGATCCTTCCATAGCTAGAAATACCATTTTTCTCATGCCTTAGAGGAATCCTACCAGTCAAAGGAAGATTTATCTAAATGGTATGTAGAAAAAAGAAAGGAATCACTAAGTAAGATCAAGAATCTGATTCCCAAGGTAAAGAAAAATTCCCAACAAAAGTATTCATTATTCACAGTAAGAGACATAGAAAGGAAAACATTCAACATTTCCATAGAAGAAGAAGATAAGGTCTCTGAGATCAAAATAAAGTATGATAAAATCAGTGCCCTAGATAAGGTTCAATTCCACAAGCAGGCTAATGACCTGCTATATTCAGATTATTTAAATTTAATTTTGAAAAATGAAAAATTAACATCACTAGATGCCAAGCTTGAAGGTCAACTCAGGCAGGAAAAAGTAGCAAGTAAAGCATGGAATATTCAAATAAAGAAAATTGAAGTTGATTCCCCCAAAGCAACGAAAGCCTTGCTGGATGAGAAAGACAAAGTGATTCACAACCTGAAGAAAAAGTTGAAAATGACTGCTACAGAGAATCCACAGACTACATAAATTGTAGGATTGGAATAGGAAAAGGAATCTTTCAAGAAGCAATCACTAGATTTTTAAGCTAAATTTCTGCTACTGGAAAAGGAAAAATTAGAATGGTCAAAAGAAAAGACATAAATGGAAACTAGAGTCATAGATTTGTATTCTGTTGTACCCTATGTTACACCCTCTACTACTGAAAGAAAATTAGGCACTGAATAAATTGTCCAAGCAATGTCTCAGGTTAACTTAAAGGATGGGGAAATAAAACAATTGAAAGAGAATATCAAGAAAATGGAATAAGAGGCACAAAAAAGGGATGAAAGAGTATCAAAACTTAAAAATGAAAATGCAGTCCTTCATGAAAAGGTGAATAAGCTAAACTCCAGGCTTAAAGGAAAAAGTTTGTTACAAGCAGCCAAACAGATCATTTGGGATTCTATATCAGTTGAGGTTAAAAAACTCAGGACATGTTTAAATTTTTTTATGATGAGGACAACATTTCAATTTTGGATAAACAGATATGCACAGTTATTAATGAAACTTTATCAAAAATATCAGCAGAATGGGCCCATAATGCTATCAATCTCCTTAATATAGTGCCTTCATCAAGTTTGCATACAATTGGGGTCAAAGATAGAACTGTTTTGATAATATGGGCTAGAAGAATCATAACCAAGTACAACTTCTCGAATTCAATCCAGAATAAAGCATCCCAATTGGAAAAGAGTGTTCATGATTTTAATGTTTTGTTTGAAGAACTATTTATCAAAGGTCTTCCATAATTTTGGGATGGAAAGGGAAAGTTACAAAAACATGAATCCTACAATGCACTCTTGACACAAGCGAGGATGGATCACTCCAGGTTTGAAGAGTTAGATGAAGTTTTAAAGGGAGCAACTGTGGTAGAAAAGTTATCCACAAATTTTGAAATTTTGAATAAATTTAAGATAATAAAATTCGGCCTGCATGTCATGTTGTATTCCTCTTGTATTGATTTGGAAATTTTAATAAAATAAATGATGGGTTATGATATTCCTTCTGAATTACAGTGGAAGGAAATAGTAAGATTGGGTAAAACTAGATGTAATTTTCCAGGTCCTAGTAAATGACCATCCAGCTGTCAATGAAGTATGGGTCTATAAATTAGCTAATCATATTAATACACTAACAAGGTCAAAGGGGTGAAGATAAGGATAAAGCAGCTGAAATATCTCAAGGATCCTGATTTTCTGAACTACTTTTCTCTATTTTTGTAAATCGACTTCAAATCGAATTTCATTGGTTTTTATAAATATTGTAACAGATAATGTACAAAGGGTGGGAGAAAGCTTGATGAATCGAGTATTCTGAGAGTCTTTGTACTGTAATATTGTCCTGAAAAATTAATAAAGTTGGGTGATCCAAGGCTTCTAGGATCTAGTCTTTCTTCAGGGATTCATGTGCTAGTGACTTTGTAGCATGTTCACTTTAGTGTATATTCTCCTTTCGGATTATTTCTTTCTTTCCATATTTGAATGATAGTCAATTAAAATATTGTTTCATAATTCATCATGTTGATGCTCTATCACATAGTTTAGAATATCAATGGTGTTTTCTTCTGCTAAAACAATTTAATAAATTTCAAAATTTGATTTCTTAAAGTGTTGATTTATGTTTTGCTTCCGTCCTTTCCACTACTATGAAATTTAAATTAAACCATCACACAGTTAGTGTCTATCTTTCCTCTGAATTTTTTTCCCATTAATTAATAGATTACCCACATATTCATAATCTTCAACCTTTTTACTCCATGCCCAATGGATTTCTCACAGGCTTAAACATCAAATCCCATCCAAAAATTTATTCACAATCCAAGGACCTAACCTCAAGAAACAAAAATCAAATCAGTCCTTTCAGTGACTGATTTGGGAGAGAGCCCTCTCTGAGACTAGAAGGGTTATATTCCAGTTTCTAAACTTGGTTTCTGGTTACCTCTGGGTTTCTTTTCTCAGCCTAAATAAATTACAGAGTGATAAAAAAATTGAAGGATAAATTCTATTGCTTTTCAATGCAATGCACATTTCATCCAAATGCTTAATGCTTTTATGTCAATATGTCAGGATTTTTGGAAATCATTTTCCACTTTAATTTCCCTACACGTTCACTGAGGTTTGCATGCATTTGTGTTTGTAACTTTGTATATCTTTTGTGACTGAAGCATATCGTAACCATGACAAAGAAAAATAATATAAATATAGAATGAAAAAAATTGAAGCCACAACATACAATTTCAGAGTATTCTCTTACTGTATTGCAAAGGGTTCAATCCATAGTTATGATTTCCACTTAATGTGGCTATCTTTTAACATTTAAGGTGTCAGTACTTACTGAAAATGGATTCTTCCACTTATATTTTGTATGTTTCAACAAAGGCCTTCCCAAAGGTTCCATCTTATTTTGAAATCCCCACAAATTGTAGTAGTCTATTTCCTCAAGATTTTATAATTGGGTTTTCTTCTTCAAATGATATGAATATATTAAATAAGAGTTTGATGTTTCCCTTTTATATATTTATGATTCTGATTCTTAACTATCATGGATTACAAGGTAAACAAGTCCTCTCACTATGCAATCCTTGTTTCCACACTTATTCCTAGGGACTTGTTTAGCTAGAAAGGTAAAACTGGATTATGGAAATGTGTATATCATTTACTAATGTTGTTTATCATAACTTTTTCTAAATGTCATATTGAATTTTTCATCTTCATTTTCATTGTAAATTTGTTACCGCAGTTGGAAAATTGAAAGAAATGAAGTAAAGTGACATAATGTAGCTCCTTGTTCTCTATTTTTCATTGTAAATTTGTTACTGCCATTGGAAAATTGAAAGAGATGAAGTAAAGTGACATATTGTAGTTCCTTGTTCTCTATTTTTATTTTTTCTTTGCTTTTGTCCATCCAAGTGCTCTATGACTTTTTATTTCTTATTTTGTGAAACATTTGTTTTCTGCTCGAAAATTGCTAGGATTTTATATAGGTTATATATTGTAGAAACCTTGAAATTATTAAATCTTCAAAAAATACTCGCAAATATTATTTTATCTTTATAGGACTAGTGTTTTCTCGGAACCTATTTCTGGTTTCATTTTTTACTTTAAACTTCTTTCTTTTTCATTCTACTATATTTTTTGAGAGCATAATCCTCTTGAATATGAACGTTTCAACTTCTTTCTTGTTCATTCTACTATATGTTTTGAGAGAAGAATCCTCTTGAATATGGAAGTTTGTTTTGTGTTGTATTGTTTACTGCGTAGAGCTTGGGATGTATGTGATTCAATTTCAATAATCATTATCAAGGGCATGTTTAGAATTCATTTAGAAAAACTACTCACACATGTCCAAATTCAAGGAGTGTCTTATAATTTTGTTGTCTTGGTGATAACATAGATGATCTCTCAATTTTGTTTGAAGATAAAATAGAAAACGACGGTTTATATGTAAGAATTACTTCTAGCCATCCAATTCCATTGTTTGTGATTGTTATGCATAACTACCAACATTGAACATACAAAAACATGAGTGCTTATAATTGCCTCATTTCCAAGGAGTTACAATGAGATTTTACACATACAAGACGTTGTATTATGCTCTAATTTGTATTGCATTTAGTGTTGCACAAAATTACAAGTAGTTAGTGCTCCTCGGTGTATCGTGACAAGGGACTAATCGCCTCTCGTGGATCCTTGAAATCTAGCGGTGGTGAGTTTACCAATCACCCGCAGGTTTTGGTCTAACGACAACCATACTACCGGAAAATGGTATCAGAGCTAAATGTCACGAGTTTGATACACACTCTATTGCATCGAGGGAGATATTTTTGCACGAAATTGGAAGTAGTCATCTCTCCTCGATGTATCATGACAAGGGACTAATCGCCTCTCATGGATCCTTGAAATATGGCGGTGGTGATTTTACCAATCACCCACAGGTTTTGGTCTAACGACAACTGTACTACCGAAAAACCATTGTTGGCATGTTTACAAGAAGAATGTGTTTTTCATTGATGGAAATAACAATAGTGAACCAAACCTCGAGAACGTAGAAGATGAGAAAGATCAGAAGAGATAGCAATTTCTAGAAGTGTAGACGAGGTCCAAGAGATAGAATCGCAGGTGGAGAAAAGGTTGATACCCGTGAACACTTAGAAAACCTACTAGGTCAGAGAGATCATAAGCTTAGGAGGAAGAGCATCAGTGGCCATTGGATCACCGATCTATAGGACCAACAACCTTTAGATTGAATTAATGGAAGGATAGAATAAGCGGGGAAAAACGAGAATTCGATCATCCAATTTCCATCAGTCGTCGGATTGATTTAAGTGGAAGGACATGATAAGCAAGAGTTGTTGATATAAGATCTTGATCAACGAAAAACATTCATTTTGGGTCTAAATATGTGAGAATATTACGCTCCGAAGAAATCACTTCGAGAGTTTCAGTTTGAGATCTGAAATCCCCAAAGTTCGGAGAGCTGGAGAGCCATAGTAAACGTCATTCGTTAGATCATTTTAAAGTGGAAGGACATGATAAGCTAGAAAAGCATCATCACAGAAATATCAAGCTGTCAATTTAATAACATGATCGATGAACAACATTTAGTTTGGGTATAAAAGTTGCGAGGAGGTTATTGTTTAGGGATTCTCACCTCAGAAGAATTGGTGACTTGAAAAGTCGAAATAACCAAAGTCTCAAAGTGAATGAGGATCCACGTTAGCAAGGACACATGGCGCAATAAGACAATGAAAAATGTGAAGTTGATTCAACATTTTAGGTACATGAAAATCACAAATCCGAGTGACATGTGGCAGCTAGTAGGCTCATGACACATCATCAAGTGACATAAGTAAGTGATGTCACTACGATATTTTTACTTTGGGAGCTTTACCACTAGCACTTACCCAAAGTTCCAAAGTCCTGAAGTGGTTTGGATCTGTCCATCATCAAGGAGGACAGGTGGTGTGAGATCCACAACTTCAGATGTTTGTGGATGGGGAGAATGTGAAAATCACCGAAGACAAATCTCGACTGTTGATTGTCAAGGGGAGTATGTGTCAGCTGATCTGAGATTTCAGAGAAATCTCACTTCAATGATTTCCAATTGAGACTTGAGAATTTTGAAGTCTGGATACACAAAAGTATTGTGACCGTTGATCCAAAAGGGACATGCGTTAGTGGATTGTCAGCTCCAGGAAAAAGAAAAGGAAGGTTGAAAGGTTGGAAAGTTGAGATTTATAAACCCCGAATACATGAAGGGATTGTGACCGTTCATTCGAGAAGACCACACATCATTAGATCATGGACTCTGGGTGAAATGCTTCGGGAGAAAGTGAAGTTTGAGAATCGAGAATCCCGAAGCTCAAAGGCCGAAAGGAGAAATTGATCTTGTCCCTTGGTTTGGAGGGCCACATGTCACTTGGTCATTGAGACTAAGGATCGCGTGTGAATGGAGGAAAGAAGGAAAGAAAAGAAAATAGATCGAAGCCATTGATCGAGGGAATCTGTCAGAGACCACGAGATCAATGATCACGACTGATTGCAGGATCAAAAGTTGCTTGGAAGTTAATTTTATGAGGGTAGGCTGCAATTGAAACAATGGTATCGGAGAAGGGGTATGTGGCAGCTGGAGGTAGATTGCGATGAGAAAAGTGGTTAATCCCAAAACACTGTTGGACGAGCCCATAATTATTCTCTTACACAAGGACATAGCCTGAGGTCACATACGATAGGGGGCTAATGAGAAGAGAGCTCACGCCTGCAATCATGTGGTCATGTGAAGTTATTCGCCCAAGGTCATATCGAAAAATAGGGAGCTAGTGCTCGCCAGACCAAGAACGCGAAGCACCTTTTGAATAGGAATATGGTCACCGCCAAAGGTCACATGAAGGAAGGGACTTAGAAGCCAAAGAAGCCAAAAAAAATGACTAGCTTTAACTGCCAGAGAAGACAAATAATTTCGACTGACAGAGAAGCACAAGATTCTTAGGATAATTGCCAGAGAAGCCAAAGAACCTTGAATAATGGCTAGATAAGATGAAGAGTTTGTATGATGATCAGGTAGATGACTCGACATGTGAAAGACATGCAGAATAGAGAAGAGACAGAGTGTCTCTCAGAGAGTGATGCATGTGGGTAGGATGAGACGCAACACATAATCTGAAGGGAAGATCCGTGGCGCAGTGAAGAGGATGCAGAGGAAACACATAGCATAAAAGGAAGAAGAGAAGATGAATAATATGTAGTATTGAGTGTAGGAAGAAAAAGAGCAGAGCATAGAAGATGAACGATGAATAAGAAGAACATAGTATAGAAGCTGAAGAAGGCAGAGGAGACATGGAGTTGTAAAAAACCATATCAGAGACAGAGCAATTAAGTAAATTTTTGTAAGATTCATTCTGGGTGGTAGGGTGGTGCTAGGGAGGATTTCAATCCTCTAAATTCTAGTTGGTGCTAGTAGATATTCTGGGAGTTCGTGCTTCCATCTAGTGGGTTCTAGAGAAACCTGGGAGTTGGTGCTTCCATCTAGTTGTACTAGAGAAATCTGAGAGTTGGTGCTCTCTACAAGTTGTATCTTTCTATTAGAGGTTGTATCCTCATATTTGAGTTGGATCTCAAAGACTGTGATGTACATGAAATTTGGAGCTTGATTGACATCCTAAGAAGAAGAGGTTTTCACCCTTTATGGGTTTCCTCAGGAAAATTAATGTCTCTGTGTATTTTGTGTGATTGATCATTGTATATCTATACATTTTAAGTTATCATCAACACATTAAATAATAATCTAGAAAGAATCAAGAAAAACAAGAAAAGTTTCAATCTTATATACATAACTGATTCACACCCCCCCCCTCTCTCGGTTATATTTCCAACAATTGGTATTAGAGTCGATGCCTTTGATAAAAGGTAGATCCATAAGCTTGAACATGACTAGTCATGATGGAATTTCAACTAATAGACCCCCTCTTTTTGATGGAACAAACTTTGCATTCTGGAAAATAATAATTAGAAGACATTTAATGTCTTTGGGTGCTGATGTTTGGGATGTCGTTGAAATGGGATATGTGAAGCCTGTAGTCTTGGCCTCAAAAGCTGATAAGATGGAGTTTGGATTTAATGAAAAAGAAATGAATTCCATCCTCAGTGGACTTGCTGAAGCCGAGTTTATCAAAGTCATGCACTGTGATTCAACAAAAGTTATGTGGGACAAGCTGATAAGTAGTTATGAAGGTGATGAAAAGGTGAAAGATGCAAAAATTCAGACTCATAGACTGAAATTTGAGTAGTTAAAGATGGATGAAGACAAAACTATTAGTAAGTACTTCTTACGTATAGATGAACTTGTCAACACTATGAAAGGCCTATGTGAAATGATAGATGAATATTTTCTAGTCCAGAAAATATTAAGATCTCTTCCTAATAGATTTAACTTAAAGGTCTTTGCTATAGAGGAAATAGTTGATCTCAAAACGTTGATACTAGATGAACTTCTTGGAACCCTAACTTCTTATGAAATTAGAATCACCAAAGGTAAATCCACTACAAGAGAGGCATATTTTAAAGTAGAGAAAAACACAAACTCCGATATAGATGAGATTGAAGCAAATTTTGTGAGAAGACTGAAGAAAGGATTAGGTAAATAGAAAGGTAAAATGTCCTTCAAATGTTTCAACTTTGGTAATATAGGTCATTTTGAATCTAAGTGTCCTCACAAAATAAAGGATCAGACATATGATGATGAAGAGAAGAAAAAACACAAGAAGGTCTATAAAGATAATAATTTTAAGAAGAAAAGCCTTTGTGTAAACAATGATGATGATCCCTCAGATGATGAAAGCAATGACTCTTCTATTGAAGATAAAATAAATGATATCATGCTAATATATTTGGAATATCTAAGCACTAAATATACATGAAGTGAGTTCATTGATTTTGAAGTAGTAGTTGATCTTGAGAGAGAACTTGTTAGTGCCATGGAAGAGATTGATAGACTCAGAGAAAAAAAAAAGAAAACAAAAACAATTACTGCTCAGGTATGAGAAAACATGCAATGAACCATCTGAAGAAATTACTCTGTTGAAGGTTAAGTTAGAAGAAGCTAAGAAGATTGAAGACATCCTCAAAAAACAATTAAAGGAAGCCGAAACAAAAGGTGAAAAATTGGAAGCTGAAGTAGTGACTGTCAGAAAAGATCTAGAGAAATTTCAGGCCTTATATCATCATAATCTGAAAAGTATTAAAGCCTCAAAAGGATTAGCCTCAATTCTGAATCAACAAAGAAATTCAAAGTTGAAAACTGGTTTGGGTAATGAAGAGGGATCAAGTAGTGGTCAACCAAGCAACAAAGAATCCATCAATTTTTTCAAATCTACAACCATTGACAACAACAAACCTGTAGAAACAAAGGAAGATAATCGACAACCAAGGAGGAGTGAAGGAAAAGATAACAAAAATGAATCTATAGAACAGAGAAATAATACACCCTCTGCTCAAGGAAATCATCAACATGGAAGAAATCAACATGCCCAAAGAAGACAACCATTTTCTAGGTACAAAGATTTTTTCTATGGATATTGTTTTTATTGCTCTAACTTTGGTCACAAAGCTATAAATTGTTCTTTAAGATTTAGACATGAACAATAAATACAACCAAGGAATAAATATCTACCACAACAAAGACTGAGTCAACCAAGTAACAAACAACCATAGACTGAAAATCATGTGATGGCTGGGAAAAGGACGCAAATTACACATAACAATCGTTATGATCCTTTATTCAATGAATCAAAATGTTACATCTGCCATAATTATGGAAATAAATATGGAGAATGTCTCTTAAAAAACTATAAGCCAGATTCAAATCACAGATATGAAAACGTCAAGGTTTGGAAGAAGAATGAAGATAACAAGTGTGGATTAGTGTTGTCAGCTCAAAGACAAAAAGACACTTGGTATATTGATAGTGGATGCTCCAGTCATATGACAGGTGACAAAAGTAAGTTCCTATTACTCAAAGAAAATAAATTAGGGAGTGTGATATTTGGAAATCATGCTCCAGGAAAGATCATAGGTAAAGGTCTAGTAAGCTTAAGTAATGGAAGAAGCAAATCTCAAGATGTATTATTTGTTGACGGTTTAAAGCATAATCTTCTTAGTGTCAGTCAGATATGTGACAGAGGATGTGAAGTCACTTTCACTACCAAGAATTGTAAAATAAAAATAGTAAACACATGAGAGCTAATTGCAAAAGGGGTTAGAACTGAAAACAATGTATATGTTTTGAAGGAAGATAAGGAGAAATGTCATTTAAGAAAACTTGATCAAAGTTGGTTATGGCACATAAGGCTTGGACACCTGAATTTTGATCATATTGTCAAACTGAATAATGAAGGCATTGTGAAAGACCTTCCAAGAATATCTAATCCTAATAACTCTATATGTAAATCCTGTCAAATGGGGAAGCTGACTCATGCTCAATTCAAATTGAAGTTTCACATCTTCAGAGAAACCACTTCAAATTGTCATATGGATCTATGTGGACCATCGTGAAAGGAAGGAACTGGAGGAGAATGTTACTTTATTCTAGTCATTGATGACTTCTCCAGACTTACGTGGGTTGCCTTTCTGAGAGAAAAATCTAAAGTGTTTGAGAATTTCAAAAAATTTAAGGCGTTAGCTGAGAATCAAACATGAAGGAAGTTAAAGGAAATTTGCTTAGTCAAGGGAGGAGAATATCTATCAAGAGATTTCAAAGAATTCTGTGAGAGACATGGAATTAAAAGAGAATATACTATTATAGGTACTCCTCAATAAAATGGAGTTGTAGAATGCCAAAATAGATCTGTTTAGTAGATGGCAAGGGATATGATGAGTGAAAGGGACATTTCACAAACCTTCTAGGTGGAGGCTGTTCACATGACCATTCATATTCTAAAAAAAGCGCATCTAAGGCCAAACAATGATAAAACTCCATATAAGTTGTGGTTTGGTCGACCTGCATCAATCAAGCACTTCAAAGTATTTGAAAGTAAATGATACATCAAGAATAATGATGATCATCTGGGAAAATTTGATAGTAGAGATGATGAAGGTATATTCTTAGGATATGCAACGAACAACAAAGGATACAGATGCTTTAACAAAAGAATGCATAAATTAGTAGAATGTATTGATGTTCGAATTAATGAGGAATCTCCTGTAAAAGATCAACAAAGAATAAGAACTAATCTAGATGAAAAAGATGATGAGAATAATGAAGATAAAGAAAAAAAAATCTCAAAGTCACAAGAATATGATGAATTAGGTGGAGAAGAGAAACCCAGACACAAAGAGTCAAGACAACAATCAATATCAAATCCTTCCTCCATAATTACTCAACAGAATCATCTTGAAATTCAGATAATTGGTGAGAAAGACAAAGGTGTAAAAACCAGGAGAAGGATAATCAAAGACACCGAGCAATCACATATAGCCTTCATATCCATGGTGGAACCTAAGAACTTTAATGAATCTAGTAAAGACGTAAATTGGTTAGAATCAATGAATGAGGAACTAGACCATATTAAAAAAATGACACTTGGGAACTCGTTCCTAGGCCAACAAATAAAAACGTGATAGGATCCAAATGGGTCTACAAAAACAAGATGAATGAGAAAGGAAATATTGTAAGAAATAAGGCTCTATTGGTCGACAAAGGATATGCTCAAATAGAAGGACTGGATTTTGATGAAACATTTGCGCCCGTAGCAAGATTAGAAGCTATTAGAATGTTTCTTGCCTATGCATGTCATAGATAGTCTAAAGTCTATCAAATGGATGTAAAGTCAGCTTTTATAAGTGGAGATATAAAAGAAGAAGTCTATATGGAAAAACCAAAGGGTTTCCAACTGTCAGATAACCCTAAATTTGTCTGCAAGCTGAAGAAAGCCTTATATGGGTTGAAACAAGCTCCTCATGCCTGGCATTATAGACTGGATAAGTATCTTCAAGATAAAGGGTTCAAGAGAGGAATAGTTGACAACAATATATATATATATATATATATATATATATATATATATCAAAATAGAGGGTAATTATTTGCTCATTGTGTTGGTCTATGTAGATGACATCATCTTCAGAAGTAATAATGCTTCATTGGTACAATGGTTTGCTTTTGCCATGCAGTCTGAATTTGAAATTTCTATGATATGGGAACTGTCATTTTTTCTTGGTCTGCAAATTACTCTGAGGTCTGAAGGAATATTTCTTTCTCAGGAGAAATATCTAAGAGAAATGTTGAAAAGGTTTCAAATGGAAGATTCTACACCTATGAGCACACATATGGTCACTGGATGCAAGTTAAGTAAGGATGATGACTCACTTGATGTTGATTAGAGTTCATATAGGTCTATGATAGCCCATTATACAGAAAAACATCCCGTCCATACATAATGCATGTTGTTGGAATGGTAGGAAGGTATCAAGATGCACCTAAAAAGAGTCATATGTTAGCTGTCAAAAGAATATTTAGATACTTGAAAGGAACAATGAACTATGGCCTATGGTATCCTAGGAATCAGAATTTTCAACTATCAGTCTATTCAGATGTTGATTGGGATAATTGCGTGGATGAAAGGAAAAGCACGAGTGGAGGTGCATTTTTATTAGGATATTCTCTTGTAGCATGGTTGAGAAAGAAGCAAGGTTACATTTCCTTATTGACTATAGAAGTTGAATACATTGCAACTGCCACTTGTTGTACCAAATTATTATGGATGATTCAGACACTTGTAGACTTTGAGGTAAAATATACTACAGTGATCCCAATTCATTGTGATAATTCTAGTGTGATTAGTGTGTCAAAGAATCTTGTATTTCACTCCAAGACCAAGAATATAACATAAAGTATCACTTTTTGAGGGAACATGTAACCAACATTGTTGTTTCTTTGCATTATATTCCATCCAAAGATCAGATTGCTGATATCTTCACTAAACCTCTCGAAAAAGATCAGTTTGAGTATCTATGCCAAAAGTTGGACGTGACCCTGTTATCAAGTTAAAATAATCTATCTGATTAGGGGGAAAGTTCTGCCAATATATCTGATCAAGGGGAGCACATATTCACTCTCTGTTTTCTTTGATATTGATGTCAAAGGGGGAGAAAAAGGTGTTGTCTGTATGCTATAGTTGAAGGTCTAAGAAAAATAGTGCGACCTTTCAGGGTTGCCATCAATGCCAAAGGGGGAGATTGTTGGCATGTTTATAGGAAGAATGTGCTTTTCATTGATGGAAAGAACAAAAATGAACCAAACCTTGAGAGAGTAGAAGATGAGAAATCTCAGAAGAGATAGTGGTTTCCAGAAGTGTAGATGAGTTCCAAGAGATAGACTCACAGGTGGAGCAAAGGTCGAGACCCGTGAACACTTAGAAAATCTTCTAAGTCAAAGAGATCAGAAGCTCAGAAGGAAGAGAGACAATGGTTGTTGGATCACCGATCCATAGGACCAACAACCATCAGATTGAATTAATGGAAGGATAGGATAAGCGGGGAAAAACGATTGAGAATTTGATCATCCAAATTTCTGTCAGCCATCGGATTGATTTAAGTGGAAGGAAAAGATAAGAAAGAGTCGTTGATATAAGATATTTATCAACGAACAAAATTCGTTTCAGGTCTAAATATGTGAGGAGATTACACTCCAGAGAAATCACTTCGAGAGTTTCAGTTTGAGATCTGAAATCCCCGAAGTCCAGAGAGTCGGAGAGCCAAAGTAAACATCAGCCGTTGGATCATTTTAAAGTGGAAGGATAGGATAATATAGAAAAGCATCATCGCAAAAAGATCGATCCGTCAATATAGGAACATTATCGATGAACAACATTTAGTTCGGGTAAAAAAGTTGCGAGGAGGTTACTGTTCGGGGATTCTCACTTCAAAACAATTAAAGAATTGAAAAGTTGAAATACCCAAAGTCCCGAAGGCCAAAGTCCCAAAGTGAATGAGGATCCATGTCATTAAGACTACGTGGTGCAATCAGACAATGAAAAGTGTCAAGTTTATTCGACATTTCAGGTACGTGCAAATCACAAATCTGAGTGACATGTGGCAGCTATTAGGATCATGACACATCATCAAGTGACGTCACTCTGGGAGTTTTACTTCAGGAGCTTTACCACTAGCACTTTCCCAAAGTTCGAAATTTTTGAAGTGGGTTGGGTTCATCCATCGTCAAGGAGGACAGGTGGTGCAAGATACACAACTTTAGAAGTTTGTGGATGGGGAGAACGTGAAAATCGCCGAATACAAATCTCAACCTTTGATCATCAAGGGAAGTACGTGTCAAATGATCTGAGATTTCGGAGAAATCTCACTTGAAGTATTTCCAATTGAGACTTGAGAATTCTGAAGTCTAGAGATGCGAAAGGATCATGACCGTTGATCCAAAAGGGACACACGTCTGTGGATTGTCAGCTCTGGGAAAAAGAAAAGGAAGGTTGAAAGGTTGGAAAGTTGAGATTTTTGAACCTCAAATACCCAAAGGGATTGTGACCATTGATTCGAGAATACCACGCGTCGTTAGATCATGGACTCTAGGTGAAATGCTCTGGTAGTAAGCAGATTTTGAGAATCGAGACTCTCGAAGCCCGAAAGGAGAAATTGAACTCATCCGTTCGTTTGGAGGGCCACATGTCACTTGGTCATTGAGACTAAGGATCACACATGGACAGAGATAAGAAGGTAGGAAAAGACAATAGATCAGAGCCATTGATTGAGGGAATCTGTCAAAGACCGCGAGATTGATGATCACACCTGATTGCGGGATCAGAAGTTGCTCAGAAGTTAATTTTATTAGGATAAGACACAATTGAAACCACAATATCAGAGAAGGGGTACGTGGCAGCTAGAGGTAGATTGCGGGGAAAAAAGTGGTTAATCCCAAACCAATATTGGATGCGCTCGGAATCATTTGCTTATGCAAGGACGTATTTTGAGGTCACATACAATAGGGGGCTAATGAGAAGAGAGATCACACCCACAATCACGTGGTCATGTGAAGTTAATCGCCCAAGGTCATATAAGAAAATAGGGATCTAGTGATTGCTAGAACAAGAACTCGAAGCGCCTTTTGAATAGGCATATGGCCATTTCTAGAGGTCACATGAAGGAAGGGACTTAGAAGCCAAATAATCCAAAAAAAATGACTGTATGTAACTGCTAGAGAAGACGAAGAATTTTGACTGACAGAGAAGAAAAAGATTCTTAGGATAACTGCCAGAGAAGCCAAAGAACCTTGAATAACATCCATAGAAGATGAAGAGTTTGTATGATGATCAAGTAGACGACTCAACGTGTGAAAGGCATGCAAAACAGAGAAGAGACAGAGTGTCTCTCAGAGAGTGATGCATGTGGGTAGGACGAGACATAGTGCATAATATGAAGGGGAGATCCATGGTGCAGTGAAGAGGATGCAGAGGAAACACATAGCATAAAAGGAATAAGAGAAGATGAGCAGTATGCGATGTTTAGCTTAGGAAGAAAAAGAACAAAGAATAGAAGTTGAACGATGAAGAAGCAAAACATAGTATAGAAGATGAAGAAGGCAGAGGAGACATGGAGTTGCAACAGACCATATCAGAGACAGAGAAAGTAAGTAAAGTTTTGTAAGATTCATTCAGGGTGGTAGGGTGGTTCTAGGGAGGATTGCAGTCCTCTAAATTCTAGTTGGTGCTAGTAGATATTATGGGAGTTGGTGCTTCCATCCAGTGGGTGCTAGAGAAACCTAGGAGTTGGTGTTTCCATCAAGTTGGTTCTAGAGAAATATGAGAGTTGGTGCTCTCTGCAAGTTGTAGCTTGCTATCAGAGGTTTTTGCCTCATATTTGAGTTGGAGATCAAATACTGTGATGTACATGAAAATTGGAGCTTGATTGACATCCTAAGAAGAAGAGGTTTTCACCCTTTATGGGTTTCCTCAGGAAAATCAATGTCTCTGTGTATTTTGTGTGATTGATCATTGAATATATATACATGTTAAGTTATCAAAAAAACATTAAATAATAATCTAGAAAGAATAAAGAAAAATAGGAAAAGTTTCAAGCTTATATACATAACTGATTTACACCCCCCTCTGAGTTATATTTCCAACAATTAGATAACCATAGCAGGCTACAATAATTACAGTCTTTTAAGTACACAATTTGGAATGACACAAAGAGAACATACAGATAAAGTTGAGATATATCCACTAGTCTAACTACATGCACACATGAATACAACCAAGATCACAAAAATCAACGAGGCTAGAGAGTTAGAGTTTGACTTGGACTCAACAAAAACTTGGGAGAGACTTCACAGAAATGGCTAGAACTCTGTGTAGAATGAATTTTTTTTTGTTTGGGTTATATAAAGGGGGCCTAATCCATAAAAGAATCAGGTATCAACTGAGTATGATTGGAGTACCTGCACTAAATAAATTATTATCTTTGAAGTGTTGTCTAAGTACAGGTGTGCACATGATAATTGCAGTTTTGATGTGTGCCAGGAGTGGTGGTTCAAATCATGTTGTGTTCATGTGCAGACCCAACAATAGGAGTGAGGTGCACTTGTTTAGATCACCATGTAAACTGGATTTAGGCACAGACATGAGGAGGGTGCATATAATTGGGCATAGTCGTGTGTACTTGAATGTTGATGCACACACTTGCATTGGTGCAGGGGTGCCAATGCAGATAAAAAAACTCAACAAGAAAACTACAAGCAAGCTCAACCATCATAATTGGTTGTTGAGTCTTTTATCTCTTCATCTTCCTGATGTGTAAAGTTTAAAATATTATGAATAATCAAAATATGGACATATGGGATGCAAACTTCCATGACTCTTTGTTATGAACATAAAAATACATATAAATAGGTATATATAGATAATAATTGATAATATAAATAACTAATGATTAATAATGAAGAGACATGACATATGAAAGATCATGTCTCTTATAAAAGGGCACTCCTGCATGAGATATGTATACAACCCTCATTCCTCATTTGTAATAATCTTATATTTTCATATATATATATATATATATATATATATATATATATATATATATATATATATATATATATATATATATATATATATAATTTATTGTCCTTATGGATATCTTTATATTCGAAGTATTTTGGATATTTACATAGTAAACCAAGTTGGTTCACCACAGTAGTATCAGAGGTATCAGAGCTTCGTATCGATCCAAATTTTGGCCACAAATAAAGTTTCTCTAAAATCAGGTCTTTGAACTCATAGTGGCCATTGGAAATTTATAAATCAAATATTCTACACATTTTAGTAAAAGTAAAAAAATCATTCTACACAAAAAAAAAAGAGGAGAAGAAAAAAACAAAAGAAAAAGTTTTCTTAAGGTGCACATGAAAAAGTATAAGTGCACACCAAGAACTTTGAAGGAAATATTCCATATTTTGCATTAGTTAAGTTAATTGTCATTTAAAAAGTGAGAAAAAGGTAATTTAAAAGAAGAGGAAAAGTGAATATTTTATTTTACCTTTGGAGATTTACCATCCCATGGTTTTGGAAAACCATTGGCCCATGGTATTCCATACCATATATAATATATGTGTGTGTATTTACTTCTAAATAAGTATTTCAAAAAACTTAGGGTCTCTTTTGTTGAGCCCTAACCGCCCCTAACAAATAGTCAAGAGTATAAAATATAATTTTATTTTAAGTCAAAACATAAGGTACTCTTTATAAAGTATAAGGATATTCTCTCTCTCTCTCTCTCTCTCTCTCTCTATATATATATATATATATATATATATATATATATATATATATAGAGAGAGAGAGAGAGAGAGAGAGAGAGAGAGAGAGAGAGAGAGAGAGAGAGGAGAACATTATCATTAAAGAGGATATCCCCTTTTACATTTATCATTTATTGAAAAATAAAAAGTGAGCTATGACATCTACAAATAATACATTTTCAACAAAATGTCCCTATTGTGAAAAATAGGAGTATGAAAGGGGCCTTATGACTGGAGCTCGCCCTTGTCCATATTGTAAAAATATTTTTATTTTAGTATAAAATCAAGGTGACACCCATTGGGAAGTGAAAATAAAATAATTAGAAAACCAATTAATTCATTATCAACAACACAACAAAAATTTACAATTTCAAGTTGGGTTGGAGCAAATGCTAAAAAAACAAGAAGAGATACAAAAACAAAAACTTGAGGGAAAATTACAGGAAAAAGACAAACATTTCTTACTTAAAATATGATAACCAAAATTTATTGGTACAAATCAACAAGTCAAAAGATAAGAAGCATAGGGATCAGAAGTTAGGACAAGCTAATCATGATCTCATTAAGAAGTTATCAAAGAAGGATGAAGAGAATTGACGCCTAAAATATCATAATCAAAGTTTACTCACCCAGATTAAGAAGATAAAGAGTGATAATAATATGGTACAAGACAAGTTAGAAAAACCTATCAATAAGGAATCATTGGTAGATAAAGAGACAATGATTGAACCTATGGAACTAAAAAGTCTTTAAATGGAAAAAACCCGATGGTCGATAAATCAATTAATACAGACCCATTCAACCTTACAAATCAAAGGGATTCAATTGATGTAAAGCGGTCTTCGCATGTCAAAGTAGAAACAGGCTAGGGCTTTGAAGAAGACTCAATTCCAAGTGTTAATCAAGAAGAATCTACAAGTACAAAAAGTAAAGATCAGGTTGCAAGGATGCCTTATAGACATCCTAATCACACAAATTGATACTTCAAACAATCAATATATCCATAGAAACAAATGGAAAATATGTCAAAAATTATTACCTCCATTACAAATGATGCTCAAGGTATAAGTTATCATTGGAGTCAAAATACATCGAATTGTTTACAAGAACCCCATAAAAGCCCCATTGTGTAGAAGATCGATTTAAGGTGGGCATTCTCCCTTACAATTCGACAGTTCTACACACCGCTTATAAGATCCTATAGTTTCAAGTCCTCAACAATCACTAGCTTAAGAATGAAGAACCAAGACAAAATATTACAATCTAGAGCAAGAGATAAGTCTTCCATAAGTATGCTTTGAGGACAAAGCATTTTTAAGGGGAATGAAATGTTATGAACATAAAAATACATATAAATATGTATAAATAGATAACAATTAATAATATAAACAACTAATGATTAATAATGAAGAGACATGACATATGAAATATCATGTATCTTATGAAAGGGCACTCCAGCACGATATATATATATATATATATATATATATATATATATATATATACAACCCTCATTCCTCATTTGTAATCATCTTATATTTTCATATACATTTATATATATTATTTATTGTCCTTATGGATATATTTATATTCCAAGTATTATGGATATTTACATAGTAAACTAGGTTAGTTCACCACACTCTTCATATTCCCTTGGCACAAAATATTGTTTATACACCTCCCTACAAATGAATGGAAGTTAGTATTGGTGATGACTTCTTGTTGTTTTTGTTTTTCTGAATAATTTCATAAATTTTTTTCCCATAATCTAGTGCTTGCATCAAGAGAAGAAAGATATTCATATGGAATATTTGCAAAGAATGACCATACCAACATCCACACACCTTATTATTTCATTAATATTTAATATACATTTTTTAAAATAGATATATTTCATCACTCTTGTGACGACACAGATCGTCGATATTATTCATAGTTTGTCGAAAATATCGACCATTCGTTGCTCTTGTGATGAACTGTTCATTGCAGAAACTAGGATAGGTCATTTCTATTATGATGAAGAGGATCATCTATCATATGAATAGTTCGTCGCATCTATCGACCGTTCGTTTCTTTTGCGATGCAAAGTTCGTCGCCGAAACTAGGATAGTTCATTTCTCTTGTGTCAAAGAGGATTTTTGATCATATGAATAGTTTGTCTCTCTTGTGACAAACTGTTTGTTGCAGAAACAAGGATATGTCGGTCCCCTCTCTTGCGATGATCATCCTCGGTTGTCATTCATGCAATGATTGTTGAAATATTGTAATTGTTGTCCCTTGGTTATGAAAGCAAGCGAAGATCAAGGAAGAAAGGGGAAAATGCATACTTCGCTCAAGACATAGTGACTGTTATTGGGCCGAAGTGAGAAAAAGAGTAGAAAAGATGGAGTGAAGTCTGAGAAAGCAAGTGGTTGGATGAGGAGATCAAGAATGATAGATAAGCAAGGAAGAAGGATCTTGGACAAGTCAGCAATCAGAAAAATCCACCATTGGATGCTTTGGAGCACCACATGAGAAGAAAGGAAAGACAGGATGGCGAAGCCCTGAAAATATGGGTCAAGTTGACCTAGGGTTTTAGACACCTAGGGTTTTGATATCTAGGGTTTTGGAAACCTAGGTTTTGGCCTAGGGATGTTTATGAGTGATTGTAATGTATAAATAAAGGTCATGAGGGCCTAGTTTGGGTTGGTACGATATTGTTGTTGATATAGTAGTATTGTTGTGAAAGATTACTTTTGTGTGAGAGAGAAGTGATAAGTGTGAGAGCCTTATGGTATTGTAATATCTTCAACTGGGTGCGAAGATCAACCCTACAGCTGGGTGCACAAGGAGGGGAGAGAATGAGAGGAGAAGAGAAGAGATATGTTAGCTAAGAGCACAGACAAGGACTGTATGCTTCATCTTAATATATTATAAAGCACAATTCCATGGACGTAGCCCTAGAGAGAGGGTGAACCACGCATATTTGGTGTTGTGTGTGATTGATATTCTATCTCTATCATTGATATACTGTGATTGCATTGCTATGTTAGAGCTGATAAGTAGATGCACATAGTAGATCTAAGATGATAAGTGATATATGAATGATGTGTTGTTCTTGTGTTAGATCCACTTGATATTCCCCTTGGTTGTAGACATCCCTGTCCTACAACCCCGTCATAACTGCTTCGGGTGAGACTACATATGATTTGCAAGTGTTTTTGAAAGGGCCAGTAGTTAGGGCTTGTTGGTGTGCTCTTGGAGATGAACCCTGGGTCTGCCCCTGTGCCAACAAATGGTTCCATTGCCAAGACAAGAATATTCTTGAGGGAATTTCAAGGTGGTTTCCATCAAATACAGAGACTCAAAAGTGGATAGAGGGTCAAGAAAAGGACTTCGATGAAGCCTAGAACAAGAACCCTAATCTTAGTACAAAGTATTGGTTGGAGAAATATATCTTCACTGATATACACGGATTTTTCTTTGGGGAAATCCATCAGGAGCTATATGAGTGGCTAGCTAGATTAGAAAATACCCAGTTCGATATCCGATCTTGACCTCTTGTGGTTTGGACATCAGAGTTGATCAAGAATATCAAAAGAGTTGATAACGCCATATCATGAGTAGTAGACCATTGGTTTGATAGCACCATTGGAGGGTACATCACAGAGTTTGTTGTTGACAGAGTAGAGTCATACATCCAAGCTGAGAGATATTTCTTTAAGGGACCCAGAGGAAATTTTTTACAATTCCTAAAGTTGAGACTCAAGATGCTATTGCATGAGAAGAACATCTTGAAGATACAATAGATTGGTCGGATCTAGGAAGGCTAATTTTCAAGAATTCAGACAGGGACAATGACACAGAAGATGGACATACGCGCAGTGGGAGAGTGTTTAGAGAATTTCACCTTGCGAACCTGTTCAAGTAGAACTATGGGGAGGATGGTTTCTATAGTGGAGAAGAGGAAGATATGACGTACGAAGAGAATTCAGAACCTGCTAGGACAGAGGAAGGGAAAGCTGAAGAGCTTTGCCAGGAAGAATTTGAAACTTCAGGAACTGTGCAGACCATTGAAGTAAGTCCTCTTATCCCTCATGTTGATTTAGTAGTATTAGGCAATTAGAGTAATCCTAGTCACCAGAGTGTCTAGAGAACTATCAATAGTAGTCCACCACACATTCCAACAGGAACCCTAGGAAGATATATGGAAGATGATATGAGGCTCCCTATCTTTATGGGAGATGGATATGAAGATCTCGATCAACACTGGTTCCTATGTGAAGTCATATGGAATATTAAAAATGTCACCGACGAAGCTTTCAAAAGAACACAGTTCAATACCACTCTAAGGGGCCGTGCATTGAGCTGGTACATGAAGCTTGTTTAGGGACTTGCACAACCTAAGCCATTGAACCATATTAAGAATGCACTAATTGTAGAGTTCAAGAAACCCAAGTTAGAGTCACAATGTATTACAGAGATGAAAGAGATCAAGTAGAAGGTGTTCGAACCTGTTTGGGAGTTTGATCAGAGATTCAAAACCTTAACAGGCCGATTGAGTTTTCAGATCCCGGATGAACAGAACAAAGAATGGTTCATCACTTCCATCTTACCACACATAAGAAGTTCCTCTGATGTAATAAAAGATTTATTCAGAGTCTGAGGTGCTGGAGATTACCATGAATATAGAATCAACCCCTATGGGAAAATCTAGCTCAGGTATGAGCCAGATCTTGAGTCATCTAACCAGTTTGTCTCTGCAAGTCGAAGATATGAAGAAAGAAAAAGGAAAAGATAAAATATAAGATATTTGGTGTGTCAGATGTAGATCAGAAGGCCATGGCAAAGAACACTGTCCCCTATTCAATGAATACTTGGCTTCTGGAGCTTTGAGCCCTTTGAAGCAAGTCACCTTACCTTGGTGCGAAGTATGCAGAAACAAAAATTGCCCTGGTGAGTTCTATTACATGAAAAATTATGTTCATACACCTACAAATTTGTATTTCACGTTTTGTAAGTCAGTGGGACATGATGATATATATTTTAGGGCTGACGATCTCATGCATGAAAGGTCGAGAGACATATATAATATTCAAGGATAACTACAACAAGAAGGAAACACTACGCAATATAACTCTCCTAGGAGAGGAAACTTCAATCCTTGTGATGGATTAAGAGGAAGAGGAAGAGGAGGAGGAATGGGTCAAGGTTGAGGAAAAATCATCTATTATAACTATGCATAACTAGGAAACCTTGCAAGGGATTGTCAAAACCCTTGTACTACTTGCAGCTACTGCAACTCGTTTGACCACGTTATAAAAGGTTGTCCTGTGCTGCTAGCTAAGCTTCAAGAAAGACACGGACCTCAACAGAACCTGCAAGTGCAACTGATATATACTGAGCCTCGAGGAGAAGATCCTAGAGTCATTGTTATAACCAAAGGAGGCACTGTTATAGGAGATGAAATAATGACCCAAGGGAATATTACAGAAGACTCAGGAATCAAGAAGGCTATAGAGAAGACACAAATATTTGATGAAAAGAAAGAAAGAAAAATGTTTGAGGAAGCAAGAAAAAAATTTAGAGGAGACCAAGGTTCTTCATCAAGGACAAGACCATAAGTGAGAGAATATGGAATTCCTTTGGCATTTGATCAGTCTGCTTCTCCAAAAGAAGGAAAAGAGGTAAGCAAGCTCATGGGATTTTTGTATACTTGTATTAATTTGATTCAAGATGAAAGTGTTGTACAAGAGTTACAAAATTTAATCAGACAATATGAGATAGGAAAGATAGACCCGTTACTGAATAGGGAAGTACACCAAATTGGGAAGAAAAGAAGGACAAATAAGGAATTACATTTGAATTCTCAAATAGGAGAGTATGAGATAGACTATGTAGTCCTCGACTTAGGTTCAGAGGTCAATGTCACGATGAAGCAAACCTGGGCACTGATGGGAAAATCAAAGTTGATCTATTCCCCTATCAGGCTTAGGATGGCTAATCAACAAGATGTAAATCCATTTGGAAGACTGGAACATGTCCTTGTGGAAATTGATGACGTAAGAACGTTTGCATATTTTGAGGTCATTGAAATAGTGGATGATAGTTGTCCCTACCCCGCGCTGTTAGGAGTTGATTGGGCCTTTAATAATTCCACTATGGTAGATTTGAAGAAAATATGTATGAATTTTGAAAGAGATGGCCTTAGGGTCATTGCACCTTTAGATCCAAATGAAGGTCAATGGTACACAAAACCTATCAGAGAACAAGACCACACATATGCACTGGAAAACATATACAAATTAACATCCAGACAATAGAATTATATTAATCCCACAACCGACGGAAACTTAAGTTGGCGAAGTGATAGCACATGTTCATCAGAATCAGAAGAAGCACTGGAGAAATGAAAGAATAATATGTATGAAGTATCTACAAGAAGATGTGCTAGACTAACTAGAGAAGTTCACTGGATTGGCACAACAGTAAGTAACCTACCCACATTTGATGGTCTGAACCCTTTAGAAACCTTCTTGTCATAATTTGAAGAAAGTGTACCAATGAAATAGATATTATTGGCGATGGATGAGGCCTTGATATCCACACCATCAAGATGGTGGGGGGCACATAAAAGTAACATTAGAAATTAGATACAGTGTCGTACCCTGATGACAACAAGGTTCTCAGCACAAGTAGAAGGCTGTGAAGTTCGCTACACAGGTCGAAGCTACCCAAAGGACCATGTGCGAAGCTATGAGGAAGCCTGGAGCAACATCCCTCAAGAGTAGTGGGTACACAAATTCGTCAACACGCTGGACATGACACCTATCAACTGGTACCTTCAAGCAGAGATGCGCCTCATCACTACAGATTAGCAAGGTATGAATCAGAATTTTGTAACCACCTTCTTATTTGAAAGTCAATATCCATCAGTAGATAAAGCATTACATATTGTGAGACATAAAGTATTCAAGGAGGTATATAGCCTTCCCTTAGAACAAGAAGAGGATGAATGGACTGCGCCTCTCTAGAAACTGCAAGGCTGTTACAACATCAATGCTGATGACTACGATGATCCAAGGAAGGTGAACATCACAAAAATAGAAGGACAAAGAGATGTGGAAGGAACAAGAGTTGAGTTACCATTTATTGGACAACCGATTAATATTAAGATAGTCAATATTGGAACAGAGCAGACACCAAAGTTTGAAAATGTTGGGGATTATTGGGATGCTTCTACCATTGATAAAATTACAGAGTTACTACATGAATATCAGGACTTGTTTCCAACCAAGTTCACTGATATGAAGGGAATTAAAGGGCCTATGGGTGAGATGGGGATTCCTTTGAAGCTAGATGCTAGACTAGTCAAACAAAGACCTTACAGACTAAACCCTATATATAAGGAGAAAGTGAAAATTGAGCTCGACAAAATGTTGGAAGCAGGGATTATAGATCCTGTTGAAGATTCAGAGTGGATAAGCCCTATGGTGGTGCAAGAAAAGAAAACAGGAGAGATAAGGATATGCGTAGATATCAGGAAGCTGAATGATGCTTGTTTGCATGCCCCCTATTAGAATATAGAAGATTGTGCTCTTTTTACCATTGACGATACCCTTGTCACCCAACCACTGGCTGAAGCCACCCTCTGAGCACCTTGAACTTGACTGAGAAGAGAATCTTGGTATAAATCAAGAGCCAAGAGAGGCTAATGCACCAAGCAAGAAAATAGAAACAAATCTGAACAGATGATCCCACCCAGAAGCTAGCGCACCACTTTCCAGCTCTCCCAGAAACTTGCGCACCAAATTGTTGCTGCCTACAACTGCCTGCACAGATTTAGCTCTCACTGCAACTGCTGAGATGTGTATTAATGAAACCGGTGCCCTGTATTTATAGTGAACTGGGTAGGCTAACTTGGGCTGAATTATCCTTCTAGGTATCAATAAATTCAATTTAAATGTATTTGTTCAGCCGGCAACTTGTCTAGGGTTTCCTTCAATTATTTGCTTCCTTCCGTAGGATTCTTGTCTCGTCATAGGTCACAATAGAGGTTCATACCTCTTGAAGCTACCATCATATTAACACTCCCTCCTAGCTATGGAGGTATGGTCTTGAGCACAATAGACCATTCAACTGGTAGCACTACGAGCACCTGTCATTATTATCCGACTGGATAATCTCTTATGACAAATGGTACAATATCAATTAATAGAACACACCTGTGTCTATTCTGATAGTACACGACTACTCAAACTGTGAAACATAATCACAAACAATAGCATATCTATGGTCATTTATTCTTCATAACAAACATCTGATAGCAACCTACATAGAAACAATGTTATGATAAAAAATTGAATCATCTAGGCCAATCTTTCACTCACGTCTGTGAGATATGAAAGAATGTCTGTCCTTAGTATAGAATATCAACAATGGGATATCTACCCCATTCTTCTCAAACAAGGAAGAAGGATTATTTTTGATTTCTAAGCTTGGAGCATTTCTCACCCTGGGCCATTATTCCTACACTAATTAAAGTGCACCCTGGAAAGAATGTATAAACCCTAAGAAATGTTTGGACCATTCCTTACCCTGGGCCATTCCTTCGACACTAAACAAAGTGTAACCTGAAGTGAATGAGTCTACCCTAAGGAATGATTGTCCTTGATTGCTGAGCCTAGACTATTCCCCACCCTGGGCCATTCCTCTGACACTTAACAAAGTGTAACCTAGAGAGAATGAGTCTACCCTCGAGGAATAACTGTCCGGACCATTCCCCACCCTGGGTCATTCCTACGACGCTAAAAAAAGTGTAATTTGGAGAGAATGTATAACCCTCGAGGAATGTACGTCTTGCATCAACCTCCAAAACGGACCATTCTTCGAAACTTCTCACAACTGTGAACTTTGAAAGAATGACTGCCCAGTGAGGAAAACCATTCTACTTGACCACTACTCAGAGTGACTGCCAAGAAGAATGACTGTCCTAGACCACTCCCCATGTTAACCACAATGGAAAGTCACTGTCTATGATACATCAACAATCAGTCTGCCTCCCATGTTAACTACAATGGGAAGTCACCGTCCGTCAGAAATCTCAATCCACTTTCCAAACAGGAAAGCATCTGTCCAATCTGGACTAATTTTCAATTATAAAATAAATAATGTTTTTAGTGCTCCCTCCTAACTGGAGAGTTATTTAAATCACAAAAATAAATGTTTTTCAATTTTTTTTTCCATACCTTCTCTAGCCTGGAGAATCTTCCCTTTCAGCTAAGGGAGTTGTTTCCATGATCCCCATCTTCTCTCGGAAATATGCAAACTTGATTCTGGATAGAGGTTTTGTCAGGATATCTTCTTTCTGCTCATCAGTGGGGATATACTCGAGCTTTACCTCTCCTTCCTGGACTTTATCTCAAATAAATTAGTATTTGATCTCAATGTGCTTCGACCTTTTGTGAAACATTGGATGCTCGGATAATCTTATACAACTTTGATTATCACAATATATTATGGTCAATTCTGGAGTCTAATCAAATAAATCAGATATTAACTTCCTTAGCCATACTTCTTCTGTGCATGCTTCACAAGTTGCCATATACTCTACTTCTACTGTACTGAGTGCAACAAACTTTTGTTTTCTGTTGCCCCAAGATATCATAGCGGATCCCAAGCTGAAACACATACCTAAAGTACTCTTTCTGTCTTCTGCACTTCCTACCCAATCAGAGTCTGTGAATCCATGAAGTTGGATATCACTAGATGCAGTATATCTCAACCCATAGTTTATTGTCCTATGAATATATCTTAGGACATGTTTTGCATCTATCCAATGTTCTCGTCTAGGTTCCACCTAGAACTGACTTAATGTATTTACAGTAAAGCAAATATCTGGTCGAGTATTTACCAAATACATCAATGATTCGATTAGCTGTCGATATAGAGATGGATATACTGGATCAGAATCTGGGACTTTCACTTTTCTTATACATGCATTCATAGGAGTGTCCATGGATTTACAGTCCATCATTCCAAATTTCTAAAGGATCTTTATTACATACTTTCCTTGTCCAAGGAATACTTCACCACGATTCTTCCATACTTCTAGTCCCAAGTAATAGTGCATGAGACCTAGATCTTTCATATCAAATTCAGATGCTAAATCCTTCTTGCAATGGATGATTAGAGATTCTTCACCTGCTATGAATAGATCATCAACATATAATAGTAGAATCACAGGTGCGTTGTCCACGACTTTGTAGTAAAGGTTTGGATCTACATGAATATTAGAGAAACCAAGTCTTGTTAGATAGCTGTCCATTATGGCGTGCCAAGCCCTTGGAGCTTGCTTGAGTCCATAAAGAGCCTTCTTCAATCTGCAAATGTGAGTGTCTTTGGAATGTACCTCGAATCCTTGAGGTTGTTCAATATATACTTCTTCTTCAATGGCTTCATTGAGAAAGGTTATCTTTACATCCATCTGGTGTAGATTCCATCCCATGGAAGTGGCAAGAGATATGATATCTCTGATGGAGGTATACCTTGCCACCGAAGAAAATGTTTTGTCATAGTCTTCTCCCTCCTTCTGGGAGAACCCTCTGGCCAGGAATCTTGCCTTATATTTATCCATGCTTTCGTCTGCTGCATGTTTGATCTTGTATACCCATTTTGAGGTTTCCACTGATTTCTCTTTAGGTCTGGGTACAATTTCCCATACTTCATTTTTCATAATGGATTGATGTTCTTCCACCATAGCTTCTTTCCATTGTCCCTTTTTAACTTCTTCTTCAAATGTAGTAGGTTCTTCATCTAGAATTTTTGTCATGTATGCTGCATAACTTGAGAATCTTTTCGGTCTTTTGCTCTTCCTGGATGTTCCTTATGGAACCTTGATTCTTTCTATGTCCTGTAATGTGGCTTCAATCCAAGCTGGTCATTTCTTGTTCTTTGGTATATTATCTGGATCAATGTTCTCACATGGCTCCATAGGATGATCAGGTTGATCCTTTTCATTATTTTCGCTTTCTGTGTTTTCTTCATTTGGTTCTTCAATTTCTTCTTCTTCTATAGTTTCTTCAA
>ML778277.1:719766-738325 GCA_009831015.1 Picea engelmannii | reverse complement strand
AAACATGGATAGATCTTGATCGTTCAATAGGGATTTTAATGTTTCTTCGATAGATCTGTTCTTTCTTTCTGCTACACCGTTTTGTTGAGGATTATGAGGAACAGTCAGCTCCCTCCTAATCCCTGTTGATTTGTAGAATGCAACGAACTCCTTCGAGGTGTATTTTCCTCCATTATCTGTTCTTAATTTCTTGATCTTCTTGTTCGTAAGGTTTTCTATTTTTGCCTTGAATTCTTGGAATTTGTTGAGTACTTCGTCTTTTGATTTTAGTAGGTACAACTACGTCTTTCTTGAAAAGTCATCTATGAATATTACGTAGTAGAGAGATCCTAATAGAGATATGACTAGCATTGGTTTGCAAACATCGAAGTGTATTAGATCTAGGATTTCCTTGGATCTATTATTGCTGCTTGGAAATGGTCTCTTGATATTCTTCCCAAGGGCACATCCCTTGCAGATTCCTTCGTGTGTAGATTTCAATTCTGGTATTCCTTCAACCATTTTTCTGAGGAAAGGTAATGCTTGATAATTGATATGAGCATACCTTCTATGCCAAAGTTTATTAGGGTTCACTTCATCATGTACTAGGGCTTCTTCATTTCATTCTAGTAGTCTATACATATTCCCTTCATGTCTTCCAATAACCCAAGCATCTTCTATGCTAGAATCTTTATGCCATGATAACACCTTTCCATCCATGAAGGCTATTCTATTTCCTTTGTCTTCTAAACATGATATTGATACAAGATTCTTTTCTAAACCAGGTATATATAAAACATTTCTTAAGTGAACATGATTACCTAATTCCAATTTGACGGAGGCTTGTCCAAATCCTTCGACAGGGTAAGTACTTTTATCTCCAAGCTCCACTTTGTACGATGTCTTTCTGTCATTTAGATTTGAGATTCTGGCTTGATTTCCCGTCATGTGTTTGGAAACTCCACTGTCGATTATCCACATATCATATTCAATTGTCCTGGTAAGTGCTGAGTAGTGTAAGAGACTGATTATTTCACACATGTCTTCAGTTGATTGGTAACTGGTCATGCCTTGATCCAAAACTTCAACTTCGTCATTTCTATCTTCTGAGAAAGTCAATAGGTGCACTGAGTTAGGGCGCATCTGAATATCTTTTTCTTGAGTGAGATGCTCCATCACAAGGTGTCGAATCTGAGAATTAGGGTTTCTGCAACTACTACTGCTAGTAACTGTAGCTGCAATGCTTTGGAAGCTGCTCCTGCTAGTAACCCTAGCGATAGTTCCTCAATGAGCTCAATATCTAGTGGCTATGTTTCCTTCCAGCATTTTAGGCTGACTGAAGGGGTGTGGGCTCATAACCTGTTAGAATATAGAAGATTGTGATCATTTTACCATTGACGATACCCTTGTCACCTAACCACTGGACGAAGCCACCCTCTGAGCACCTTGACCTTGACTGAGAAGAGAATCCTAGTAGCAATCAATAGCCAAGAGAGGCTAATGCACCAAGCAAGAAAATAGAAACTAAGATGAAAAGATGATCCCACCCAGAAGCTAGCGCACCACTTTCTAGCTCTCCCAGAAACTTGCACACCAAACTACTGCTGCCTCCAACTGCCTGCACAGATTTAGCTCTCACTGTAACTGCTGAGATGTGTAATAATGAAACTAGCACCCTGTATTTATAGTGAACTAGGCAGGCTAACTGGGGCCGACTTCTCCTTCTAGATATCAATAAATTCCATTTAAATGTATTTGTTCAGCTGACAACTTGTCTAGGGTTTCCTTCAATTCTTTTCTTCCTTCTGGGGGATTCTAGTCTCATCATAGGTCACAATAAAGGTTCATACCTCCTGAAGCTACCATAATATTAACACCCCCTTCCCTACACCATTCATTGATGAAGTGCTAGATAATGTGGGAGGCCAGGAAGTATATTATTTTATAGATGGATTTTCAGGATATCATCAGATCTAGATTGCCAAGGAAGATCGCCATAAGACTAGGTTTGAAATAGAGTGGAGATCCTATCAGTATACAATGATGCCATTTGGATTAAAGAATTCTCCAACCATATTTTCCAGGGTGGTGGTTGAAGCATTCAAGGAATTTCTGCATAAATTCCTAGAAGCATATTTTGATGATTGGATTGTTTTTAGTTTATTAAAAAATCATATTGAATGTCTAAGGCTAATGTTGGACAAATGCAGGAAGTGTCAAATTGCTTTGAACCTGAAGAAAAATATTTTCTTCTCACCATTTGGAGTGTTGTTAGGTCATATTGTATGCAAGCAAGGATTGCTGGTAGATCCATCCAAAATCGCCATTATCGCTGATCTACCCCATCCTACTTCAATTAAACAACTGCGCACTGCATTGGAACACAAAGGATATTATAGGAAGTTCATAAAAGGATATGCTTAGGTCACAACGCCCATGGAAAAAATGTTGAATAAGGATTGTTAGTTTAGTTGGACAGAATAATGCCAGTAGAGCTTCGGCACACTAAAACAGAAAATGGTTATTGTGCCCATTCTGATTTTCCCAGATTGGACCAAGGAGTTTCATGTGCATGTCAATGCATCTTCCATTGCTTTAGGATCTGTGTTAGCACAACTGGGAGAAGGAGATATTTCCCACCCATTAGCCTTTGCTAGCAGGAAGCTATCAACTACTAAGATTAATTACACGACCACTAAGCGAGAAGGGTTAGCCATGGTGTATGGATTACAAAAATTATGCCACTACTTGTTGGGAGGACACTTTAAAATGTTTACTGATCACTCTGCACTGAAATACCTAGTCAAAAAGCCAGTGTTGGAGGGAAGGATATGTATATGGTTGCTGCTATTTCAAGAATATGATTTTGAGATCATAGTAAAGCCAAGGAGAATGAACAAAGGTCTTGATCACTTGTCAAGGTTGGAACATGGTGAAGAACTGATCAGTTTAGAGGATGCACTGCCATATGAAAAACTATTGGCCTTTAGAAAGATCGATGGCCACTTCGCAGAGATAGTCCAGTTCCTATCAATAGGAATGGCACTTAGTGAGTATACAATTCCCCAGAAGAAACAACTAGTAGTGCACGCTGCAGAATTCTCACTTATAACTGGACATCTATACAAGATGGGACCTGATGAGATATTAAGAAGATGTTTTATGGAGGCAGAGTGACCAATTATCCTTGCAGAATCTCATGAAGGCCTCACAGGAGGGCACTATGTAGGAAAAGCGACTGCGCAAAAGGTTTTGAGGGCTGGCCTTTAGTGGCCTACCTTACACAGAGATGCTAAAGACTATTCCAGAGCCTGTGATGTATGCCAAAGAGTTGGGAAACCATCCAAAAGAGATGAAATTCCATTATCCCCAAATTTGACCTTACAAGCCTTCGCGAAATGGGCCATTGACTTTGTTGGACCTATAAATCCCCCAGGAAAGCGTACAGGAGCATGGTACATACTTACAACAGAAAAATAATTGACTAGATGGGTTGAAGAAAGAGCAGTCAATGACTGTAGTGCAACTACAACTGCATACTTCATATTCAATGACATCATAACCAGGTTTGGATGCCCAAAGATACTTATGAGTGATCAAGGAACACATTTTATCAATAAGACAGTTGAATCCCTGACTAAATAATTTGCAATCTACCATCAGAAGAGAACACCGTACCATCCACAAGCAAATGAGACAGTTGAAGCATTCAATAAGATCTTGGAGACAATGATGACGAAGATTTGCAGTGTGAATAGGGATGATTGGGATTTAAGAGTACCAGTAGTATTATGGGCCTATAGGACCACTTGCAAGAAACTAACAATGCAGACCCCCTTAAAGTTGGTATATGGTCTTGAAGTTGTTGTTCCAATGGAATATTTGGTACCAAGCATGAGAATTGTTGCCTTTACAAATATGGATGACCCTGGAACTGTTCAAGAGAGGCTCACACATTTGGTTGAATTAGAGGAAGACAAATTTGTTGTAGGATTCCATCAACAAGTACAAAAGGAAAGAGAGAATGCTTACCACGACAAGCACATCAAGAAGAAGGCATTTAAACAGGGTGCTCTAGTACTGGTATATAATAGCAAGTTCATAAAACATCCTAGGAAGTTCAGAATGCATTGGCTAGGGCCATATGAGATCGCTTATGTTACAGAGGGAGGAGCTGCACAATTGAATACTTTGAATGGGGAGTGGAAGGAAGGATTAGTGAATGGGAGCTGACTGAAATTGTACTATGACAACCAAATACCTCGCAACTCTAAGTAAAAGCATGGATAAATGGGTCTAGGTACCAGGTGCAGTTGAAAATGGGTACCAGAAAAAGAAAAAATAGTATGCACAAGGAAAAAAAAGAGGCATGGAGTAGAAAGTAGAGGCTGCACTGGACAGTTAGGAATTGAAGTAAAACAGAAAGCTCAGATCTGAAGTGCCTCTGGATGAGTCACATGTGAGTGTTGGGGGTATGTTGGCCCTTGGTTATGAAAGAAAGCAAAGATCAAGGAAGAAAGGGTAAAATGAGAACTTCGCACAAGATGCAATGACTGTTATTGGGTCGAAGTGAGAAAAAGAGTAGAAAAGATGGAGCGAAGTCCAAGAAAGAAAGTGATTGGATGAGGAGATCAAGAATGATAGATAAAAAAGGAAGAAGGATCATGGACAAGTCAACAAGTGGAAAAATCCACTGTTGGATGCTTTGGAGCACCGCACGAGAAGAAAGGAAAGACAGGCTGGCAAAGCCCTGAAAATATGGGTCAAGTTGACCTAGTGTTTCAAACACATAGGGTTTTGATATCTAGGGTTTTGGACACCTAGAGTTTGGCCTAGGGATGTTGGTGAGTGATTGTAATGTATAAATAAAGGTCACGAGGGCCTAGTTTGGGTTGGTACTATTGGGTTGGTACAATATTGCTATCGATCTAGTAGTATTGTTGTGAAAGATTATTGTTGTGTGAGAGAGAAGTGCTAAGTGTGAGAGACTTTTGGTATTGTAATATCTTCAGCTGGGCGAAAAGGTCAACCCTGTAGCTGGGTGCACAGGGAGGGGAGAAAAAGAGAGAGAAGAGAAGAGATTTGCTAGCTAAGAGCGTAGACAAGGACTATATGCTTTATCTTAATATATTATAAAGCACAGTTCTGTGGATGTAAACCTAGAGAGAGGGTAAACCACATATATTTGGTGTTGTGTGTGATTGATATTCTGTCTCTATAATTGGCATACCGTGATTGCATTGCTGTGTTAGAGATGATAAGTAGATGCACATAGTAGATCTAAGTTGATAAGTGATATATGAATGTTGTGTTGTTCTTGTGTTAGATCCACTTGATATTCCCCATGGTTGTAGACATCCCTGTCCTGCAACCCCCTCATAAATGCTTTGGGTGAGATTTCATCTGCTTTGCAAGTGTTTCTGAAAGGGACAATAGTCAGGGCTTGTTAGTGCGCTCTTGGAGCCAAACCTTGGGTCTGCCCCTATGCCAACAGTAACTGCAAAGAGTATTCTATTTATTATTGAGTTATTATTCATTAGATCAATGCCCTTTTGTGGATTGATCATGTCAGGCATTGTAATTGACCAAATCCCCTTTTGTGGATTGGTCAAACCCTAAATATATTATGAAAATTGAAAAGTCAGACCCCAGGATAATTAAAGTGGTTTTAACCACAAATAAGACAAGTCATCCCTACCCAATGAAGAGACACCTTTCCAAAACTTTCCAGTTTGTATAAATAAAGGAAGCCAACACCTCATTTGATCATTCACTCATTCGCTTATCGAGTGCGCAAGTTTGGTAGTTGCAGTTGGGAGAAGAAGGAAGACATAGGCAGATTTCTTAGTGGACGATATTCTCTAGTGTTTGGTTTATTGTCTTGGAATTGTATTGGATATCTATATTAAGGAAGTTTTTGTTGGGTTTTCTCCCCCATGAGGGTTTCCCAGGATAAATGTTGTGTATATTGTGATTGTGTTTCTCTCAATGATCCTATCTATGATATGGTTATCTAGTAAATTGAAAAGAAACCTAGTAATAGCTTAAACCTTAACATGGTATTAGAGATAAACTGAAGAGAGCATCTTTCACTGGATAAAGAAAAATGTCACTGTTTCCATACAAGAAAATTAGGGCTTTTTTTTGAAGAGGAATATCAACCTAAAAATCAT
This sequence comes from Picea engelmannii, assembly GCA_009831015.1. Classification (NCBI taxonomy): domain Eukaryota; kingdom Viridiplantae; phylum Streptophyta; class Pinopsida; order Pinales; family Pinaceae; genus Picea; species Picea engelmannii. The sequence goes on along the minus strand of ML778277.1, from coordinate 732,173 downwards.
CTAGAAAAGTGTTCTCTAGCCTAGGGAAATCTTTGGCACCTTCAACACGATTTTTCAGTGGATAGATCTCTTGGAAAGTGAAACCCTAGTTTTCACTGGTACCAAAAGACCAGAAGTACTAGAACCAGTACCAGAAGTACCAGTCCAAAATTTCTATGGTCAAGTTTGAGAGGGAAAAATTTGGATTTTATGAAATCTAACATCACCAGGATACTCGCCTCAGCCAAGCGCACCTCCTAGTAAGTTCAAAATTAAATTCTGAGCATTTTCAATTTTTGGTCATTTTCCTAGCTCTAGGTAAAGATGTCTGCAAGCACTAAGCTTGTTGACAAGCTAGAAGGTGTGGAAAAATTTTGTTCCTAGAAGTATAGGATTTCATTCATTCTTGAAGAGAATGACCTAGCAAGATTCATTAAAGAATATGTACCAGAACCTACCGATGCTACAGCTAAAGAAAAACACCAAAATGACACAATTAGGGACAAAAGAATCATCACAGATTCTATTAAAGATCACTTGATTCCTCAAGTGACTTCAAATAAGACTCCAAAATAAATGTTTGATTACCTAACTAGGATGTATGAAGGAAATAACATCAGCCGGAAGGTGCATCTAAGAAATCAACTAAAAAATACAAGGATGCATACAGGACAAACAATTCAAGAGTATTTCTCTAGAATATCACAATTCATGGAATATATAGAATAAATTGATGATATTCTAGATGAATATGAACTCATAATGGAAACCCTTAATGGTCTCACAAGACATTAGGATGAATTCATCCAAACTATTTGTGCCATAAAGGAGAAACTACACTTTGACAATCTTTGGGAAGAATGTGTTCAACAAGAAGCAAGAGTAGCTAACAAAGAAGCAATACTATCAAGAGATGAATATCAAGCCCTATCTTCTCATACTAAAGGAGGAAGGAAGACATATTACTTACAGAAAGAAACTCATCAACATAAGGAGTCTCACTCCCCAAGCAAATTCACACATAAATAATCTCACCTTCCAAGGAGATTCCAGAAGTTTCAGAAAGGTCAAAGAAGAGGAAAATATTTCAAGGTCCCATATTGTCACAATGGTAACATTGGTAGGCATTAACTTATGTAAGAAAGGCAGTCATAGGTCTACCAGAACTTAAGGTTGACCATGAAGGTGTGTGCAATGTATATGCACAAGGAAAGAACATCAAGAACCCTTTTCCGAAGAGAGACAATAAAGAAGAAGGAGTCTTAGAGATCATTCACTCATATGTGTGTGGCCCAATGCCATAATCCTCCATCATGGGTATGTATACTATGTATTTTTTATTGATGACTATTCTCGCAAAACCTGGGTTTACTTTTTGAAATCAAAAGATAAAGTGTTCAGTAAATTCAAGGAGTTCAAATCCTTGATAAAGAATCTCTCTAAAATAAATATCAAGATACTCAGGTTAGATAATGGAGGAGAATACACCTCAAAATAGTTTGTAAAATTTTGTAAAGATGCTGAGATCAAGAGGGAGCTCACCACTCCCTATAATCCTAAACAAAATGGTGTAGCAGAAAGAAAGAATATAACTATAATGGAATAAGTGAAGACTATGATCCATGATAAAGATCTTCCAATTCACTTATGGGAAGAAGAGATGTTCACTTGGGTTCAATACCCCTGAAGAGATGTTCTCTGGAAAGAATCCAGAAGTAATCCATCTCAAAATATTTGGCTATCCAGTATTTGTACACATTCTAAAAGAGAAGAGAACCAAGCTGGACCCTTTAGGAAAGAAGGGAATATTTTTTGGATACTGTGAGGTCTCCAAGGCCTTCAAAGTTTATATACTAGGTTACCATCATATTGATATCAACATGGATGTAACATTTGATGAAGATGAAACACTCAATAAATCAATAATATTCCATCTTGAAGAAGTATATGAAGAAGAACATGTGGCTCCTAGAGTTGCAGAACCAGTGAGGGAAGTCATAACTTCCCCTGATGAGGAGATTCTAGAATATCATGACATAATAGAATCCCAAGAACCTCCCCAGATGACGATATCCCACAAGAGAAAGCCATCCTGGGCAAGATAAATTATTCAATATGGAGATAAATATGGTGCCCCCGAGGGAACCATGAGACAAGTCAAGAAACCCAATCCATTCTCCAGGTATATGGAATTGATATGTGATCTCTTAGAGAAGGATCCTACTTTATTTGAAGAAGCTATTCAGAAGAAAGAATGGGAAGATTCCATGACAGAAGAATACCAATCCATTATAAAGAATGATGTATGGGAAATAGTTCCCAGACCAAAGAGAAAGGATGTGGTATCTTCCAAATGGATTTTCAAAATAAAACATGTTTTTGATGGATGTATTGAGAAATATAAAGAAATGTTTGTTTCTCGTGGCTTTTATCAAAAGGAAGGCATTGACTATGAAGAGACGTTTTCTCCTGTAGCTAGATACACTTCAATCAGAACCATCATAGCTCTTGCAGCTAAGATGAAGTGGAAGTTACACCAGATGGACACAAAAACAACCTTCTTGAATGGTGTCATTGAAGAAGAAGTGTATATAGAACAACCTCAAGAGTTTGAAGTTGAAGAAAAAAAGACTCATGTATTCAAGTTGAAGAAGGATTTGTATGGATTGAAGAAAGCTCTTAGAGATTGGTATGGAAGTATTGACAGTTTCCTGATGAGCTTGGGCTTTACCAAGAGTAAATCTGATTCTAACCTTTACTTCAAGGTTATGAATGATGAGCATGTTATATTGTTGTTGTATGTGGATGACTTATTCTTAACTAAAGAAGAAAATTTCATCATTGATTGTAAGAAGAAGCTCGTCGAAAAATTTGAGATGAATGACCTTGGCCTAATTCACTATTTCTTAGGTCTTGAGGTCTGGCAGAGCCCAGAGAAGATATTCCTTAACTAAGGAAAGTATGTAGTTGAAATATTTAATAGATTTGATATGTTGGAGTGAAAATCCATGAATACACCCATGAAAACAAAGTTGAATCTTCTGATTGACACTTCGTGAGAATTTATTGATGCTACACTGTACAGACAGATCATTGGATCGTTGATGTATCTGACAAACACCACGTCAGATTTATGTTTTGTTGTGAACACCTTGAGTGAATTTCTGGTAGATCCCAGATGTGTTCACCAGGTTTCTGCAAAACATGTGGTGAGGTACCTTAAGGGTACATTAGATTTTGGTCGCAGTTATAATGGAGATCATGACTCCAGACTGAGTGGCTATACCGATTCACATTGGGATGGATGTGTCTCTAACAGAAAGAGAACTTTAGGAGGTTTTTTTAGTCTGGGGTCAACCATGATCTCATGGCTGAGTAGGAAGCAATCAAGCATTTTTCTCATCACAGTAGAAGCATAATACATTGCTGCATGTTCTGCTAGTTGTGAATCCATATGGCTTCGAAAGTTGTTGACAGGTCTAATCAATCTGGAGATGGAAGCAACCATGATCCTATCTGATAACCAGAGTTTTATAAAGATGACAGAGAACCCTGTGTTCCATGACAAGTCAAAACACATAGAGATCTGATATCATTACATCCGTGATATGGTGCAAAGAGGAACCATATAACTCTAGTATGTTAGCACTGATGAACAAGTTGCAGATGTGTTGACCAAGCCTCTATCTCATGTAAAGTTTGAGCACTTTCGAGATAATCTTTGTGTAGTCCAAAAGGTCTAGTATGTTAGCACTGATAAACAAGTTGCAGATCTGTTGACCAAGCCTCTATTTCTTGTAAAGTTTGAGCACTTTCAAGATAATCTTAGTGTAGTCCAAAAGGACCTCCCTCGAAAGGGGGAGTAGTGTTGATGCCAACCTAGTGCTAAATATTTCCAGCTTTGTGCTGATGTTGTTGTGATGCCAGCCTAGTATTGAAGATTTCCATCTTCGTGATGATGTTGTTGCGATGCCAGCCTAATGATGAATATTTCCATATCCATGTTGATGTTGTTGTGATGCCAGCCTAGTGCTAAATATTTCCATATTCGTGCTAATGTTGTTGAGATGTTAGCCTTGTGCTGAATATTTCCATCTTTGTGCCGATGTTGTTGAGATGCCAGCCTCATGCTCAAGATTTCCAGCTTTGTGTTGATGTTGTTGAGATGCCAGCTTCATGCTGAATATTTATAGCCTAGTGATGATGTTGATGATGCTCTAGCCTTCATTTTGTGATGTCATTGTTGTTGATGATGCTCCAACCTTCGTGGTGTGATGTTGTTGTTGTTGATGATGCTCCATCCTTCGTGTTGTGATTCTATTGTTGTTGATGTTGTATCAACCTTGTGCTATTATTGATGATGATAATGTATTAGTGTTATACTAATCCGTGTTGATGCAGATGATGGTGATGCCATCCCAACTCCTTGCTCTGGATGATGATATTGATGATGAGAAAAAATTCTGATGATTTATAGATATTCCAGTCATTATTCCAGATGTTGTTGATGTTGCTGCCCTCTTTCTCTCCTGATGATGTTGTAGAATACCCTTCTTGTTAAGGGGGAGTGTTGAAATATTGTAAATGCAAAGAGTATTGTATTTATTATTGATTTATTATTCATTAGATCAATCCTCTTTTGTGGATTGATCATGTCAGGCATTGTAATTGACGAAATCCCCTTTTGTGGATTGGACAAACCATAAATATATTATGCAAATTGAGAAGTCGGCCCCTAGGATAATTAAAGTGGTTTTAACCACTAAGAAGACAAGTCGGCCCTACCCTAGTGAAGAGACACCTTTCTATGACCTGCTAGTTTGTATAAATAAAGGAAGCCAACACCTCATTTGATCACTCACTCATTCTCTCATCCAGTGCACAAGTTTGGTAGTTGCACTTGGAAGAAGAAGGAAGAGAGAGGCACATTACTTAGTGGAGGATATTCTCTAGTGTTTGGTTTATTGTCTTGGAATTGTATTGGCTATCTATATTAATGAAGTTTTTGCTGGATTTTCTCCCCCATGAGGGTTTCCCGGGATAAATGTTGTGTATCTTGTGATTATGTTTCTCTCAGTGATCCTATTTATGCTATGATTATCTAGTAAATTGAAAAGAAACCTAATAATAGCTTAAACCTTAACAATGATAATCCTCGGTTGTCATTCTTGTGATGATCATATTTGGTTGTCATTCTTGTGATGATGACCATTGGGCATCTCTCATGTGACAAGCACTATAATTCATCTATCTTGTGACAACCTTTGTAGGTCGTCGCTCTTGCGACAACCTTCCCAGGTTCGTCGCACTTTCAACGACACATGAAGCGATATTTTAGGGGCCCAAGATTCGTTGCAATATCCATGACATAACGTCGTAAGAGCATCGACATGGCCATCGCAAAATTACCCAAATTTACTAGTGACGTCACCTAGAGGGGCCATGGTTTGGTGGTGAAGACATGGTTCATTGACACATGGAAAATTTGAGGAGAAGAAGGCCTTGACCATGAGGACATGGCCTAGATGATTGAAATTTGGGTCTTTGGAGTCCTAACAATGCATCTCCAACTCCAATGAATTTCTCCTAGTGTCAAAAATTCCCCTAAAGGGGTGACATCACCTTAAGTTAGGGTTTTATTTTGTGTTAAAGTGAATTTGAAGATGAATTTTTTAATATTATTTGGTTGCAGGGAGTAATATAAGGGTTGTGGACCCCTTGTATTATGTTTTACCCTTGATAATGTGGAAAATATATGTTAGTAACATTTTTTATAAATAAAGATCATAAGATCTCATTTTAAATCATAACTCTCCCATTGTGAGAAGTATTGGATTGAATTTTTCACTACCTTTGGCTATTTTCTCTCTTGTGTTCTTGTGTATGGCTATTTTCGTTGGTGTAAGTGATGCGCAATCCTTGGAAGGATATTATTTTTCTATTGTGGTGATTTATCTTAGCATTTTTCCTTGAATTGGTAAGGATTTTACTTTGTATTATAATTTGTTTCAAGTCAAGGTTATTTTTCTAGAGCTAGGTGGGAAGTATAAGGGAATACACCCCCACCTTAGCCTCCATCATTTTATGCTTAAGTATTGTTTATTTAACAATGGTTTACTAAGAGAATTATAAGTGCATACACCCTCTTAGTATAAACCCTAGCTAGGGATACTTGCCTTGGGGAGTAAGAGGATTTACACCCACAAGGAGGTAGTACCTCTAGCTCATTATTTTCTTGATTCCATTAACCCAATCATTAAAGGCACTAGTCATTACTTTTTGCATTGGAGAAATAAATTGCTTCCTTGGTAATCATGAAAGTTTCAAGTTTTGAAGTTATCTCTTTTGGAAGTTGTTCTTTGATCCTTTCACTCTCTTGCCTCATTGAGGCATTCCATTTAAACAATTAAATATTTCTGCTGTTACAAATAACTTCTACAGCCATAAGGATGAAAAAAACCTAACCCTTTAACCCTTAATAAATCCTAAACTAACTCGAGGATTGAACCCTAACTTTTCCCTAACTCTCTATTAACCTAGGCACATTTTTTGGGATAACTAGGACTAAATTTTAGTAGGTAATTTTTCTGATATCTAAACTAGTTTCATACAACCATAAGGATGATAAATATAATTGAAGTAAGATTTTGTTTCAACCATTGTTTTTTGCTAGAATATTTCTTTATGATTGTTGAGTTGAGATAGCCTTCACTAGCTTGTCTCTTGCTTTTTCAATCATACTTTTAACACTGATTTTGCAGCCTTTACTATATTCTATGAGATAATATGTATCATTTAATTTTTCTGCAATTAGGGACATAAATATTAACTTGCTTGTCCAACTACCATATTACAAGTAACCTTGGTTTCCATTGTGTCTCAAGCATGTACCTTACTCTCGACAGGTCACTCAACTCATTTGGCAACCATTAAAATTTCCCAAGACCCTTTTCCAAGATCCTATTTTTATTTAGAATTGACCTCTAGGGACATCCATCCATAATTATCATTTTCCATCTCAGTCCCCCCTAGGGTCATCGAGATTCCCCACTTGAGATGACTACCTCACCTCTAAAGTGATGAGAACACCTGCCTAAGCTGACAGTGGGTAGGTGCTCTCCAAGTTGTCACCAATTGGTGGTTGGGTCAAGATTTTACCAACCTACAACTTGTGCAATAACATGACCAACATGGCACCAAAAAGGGAACTAATCAAGAAGTGCATGGTAGACTACGAGAACCACAAGAAAATATTAGAGAAGAGAAACAATCCCATGGCACCAAAGGATAGACAAGAATAAATATCAAGGTGGAACGAAAATAGTTGGACATCATGTTTATATTATATCAGGATGGATGGATGTTAGTAATTGGTACTATTGGGCCCTTCGTTTTGAAGACCGCCCAATTTTGAAAAAATGTTAAAGTTTTATGGAACAATTTAGTACATCAGTGAGAGATCTAAGTGGCAGAATGCTAACTTCCAGTGTTCCAACAAGGAAAACAATCATGCATGACCTGGAAGAGCAATGGAAAGAGGTAGAACATTTGAGCACATGCGAAAATGAAGTAGAATCAATAAGATACATTAGCAGATGAAATAAGCCAAAGAAAGACCCGAGGGAAAGGCATCAATATAGGAACATGTAATGAAAAAAGGTTGTTGTTGTTGTTAATTTGTTGTCAATTTGTTGTTAAGATGTTGATAGGTTATTGTTAGATCAATGTTGGTATGTTATTGAGTTTTTTTGAGTCACTCTTATGTTCTATCATTAAGCTTTCTCCATTATTTTCTGCTGTGATAAGCCATTGTAAGGGAATTTGGGGAATGAATTGTGCTTATGCAAAATAATGAGAGCCCATATTAGATACTTAATTACCGATTCTGATATATAAATCATGTTATGGAAGAAGTACTCTATATATTCCAGGTCGTGATCTGATAATACATGAAGAATTATTTGGGCACCAAAAATTTGTTATTATGTGTATGGATGATTGATCTCTTTACTGCACAATCTGTCATGTTCTGTGTAATTGATCATTGCAATACTGTTTAACAAGATTCTGTACTGTATGTGTTTATATTTATGTTGCACAACATGGAATATCCAATGCATTTATTGGTTTAAGACTTCTAATGATATGATCTCTCCATATTCAAATATGGTGCGCTATTATATTGCACTAGATCTGATGGTGTGTCCTCATTAACTCACTTAATTATAATTAAGCCTCTATTGCGCTTCATGTGAGACCTCCTTCCCTTGTGGAAGGTTGAATATGCCAGTGCTACTAGACTACAACAATATCTTTGTTGGTAACCTCCAAGAACCTCGGTCTTCAATTTTGTGCCAACAAATGGTTTTGTCACTGAGACTTGAATTTTAATTGAGTTTTCAAAGGATGCATTATCACATCTTCAAGTCTGATGTTGAGACTTGATGGGAAAGAAGGTGTGACAAGTTCATATTTCAAGAGGATAAGCTACAATATATAAGTTTGAGGGTTCTGAAGGATGATGTCTTTTATTTTAAACCAGACAACAATTAGTACAAAATATTTTGGATCCAATTTACGAAAGAATTCTTTCAGTGGCTCGACCGATTGCAAGAAGATACAGAATTTAAATATCACAGGAAGAGAGTATTTAATTGGACGATTGAGTAACTACCATCTCTGCATAAGTTGGATAATTAGATTTCTTGAGTTGTATATTTATGGGTACAAACTATCCTGGAGGGATACATTATTGAATTTGCTGTAGAAAACCACTAGTATTTTTCAAAGAAAGAAGGAGTATTCTATGAGGGAGCCTGAGGAAAATTGTTGTGAAAAATACCGTTGTGGATTAATATGTTGCTAGCGGAAGAGGGAATGTTGTTGGTTCCTTCAGTTGAAATGGAAACGTAAAACCATTGTGCATGAAGGGTGGGTGATTCAATTGAGGGTTCATGAGCTAGGATACAAAATATATTGAGGTATGGGGGGTCATCATGAGAAGAGTGCTAGAGATGAGATATGTTAGAGAAGGGATGTGGTGATCAAAAAGAGGTGGCAAAAACATATGTGAAATTTGATGAAGAGGCCTGATAAATCATGGAAGGATGTTGGCTTCAAGAAGAGTCATAAAAGAGAGTTAGAGAAGTTGAGGGATTTGTAGACACATGGAAGGATGGCCAACTAATGATTGAAGGAGAGGTTTGGAGATAAAGGTGAGAGTTCTGGAGAGAGTAGATGAGGTGAATAAAAATTAGAATAAATAATTAAGAAGGGAGGCATCACTGAGAAAAAAGAACTAGTTGTAACCTCTGAAGAATTTGCGAGAGAATCAACTCTTACAACGTCTGAAGATGTGAAATACCCTACAGGACCTAATATGATATGGCCTCCTAATGAAACACCCTAGGTGAAATAATCCCATCCCAAAGACACATGAACCAACCTTGGATTGTCTAGTCCCTCAGTGAAATCTACAAATTCGATAAATTCTACAATAAACTCTCCCATAATTTATGTCATTTCTAATCATTCTAGTCCAACTAATTATAGTGGTATAAGCAGTAGTAGTGTGGCATGTTATTTGGTTCTATCACAACCAGGACCTTCAAGATTTATTTTAATAGGGTCCCCAATCCCTTCAATGGCGTATCAACACATCAATTCCCTCACCTAATACCCAATTTTTTGGGGTAAAGGGGATGAGGATGTCAACCAAAATTGGTTCCTTTATGAGGCCATCTAGAGGTCTCACGAAACTTAAAATGAAAAAAGACTATTTGAGTTCCATACCATGTTAAGGGGTCAATAATTAAAATGGTATATGAAATCAATTGAACCAAGCAATACTTAAGGACACGATTTCACTCTTTCTCAAGTCAAAAAATGGTTCATATCAAAATTATGTTTACCCCAGTTAGAACAAAATTCCCTCTCTGAGTTGTGGGAGATTAAAAAGAGATGGGAAATCTTCTTGGGAGTATAACAAAAGGTTTAAGGACACGATAGGAAAATGATCAAACCCCATCCATGAATACTACCACCAGGAATGGTTCATTTAGGGACTTTTACCATTAACTCACATTTCATTAACCTAATAGAGGATAACCACTTTGGGGGAATATTTAGAGAAGGATATGAAAATAAAGGCGATGGTGGGATATCCTGGAATATTGTGGGTGATAAGACCACATGATGACTATAATATTATGTAACTGCAAGGCCAAATTTCTTCATTAATTTAAAAAATTCAAGAACTGACCATTCCCCCTCTACAATCAATGGCACCTCCACCAGTAGGACCATATGGAGGGGATGCACAAGTCACATATATTGTTCCATTTCATGGCCCTGTGCAATACCATGCCTTTCCAAATCATCAAGGAAGTCAGAATAATGAATATTGTGAAATTTGAAGAAGTCACAAGAATTTCCCTCGATATTGCTCCATCCTATAGAAATATACCTCTATTCCAAATATAGTTTACTGTGAATTCTATGGGTGACCCATTCATTCCACCAAGCAGTGTCACACTTTGGATGCTCTTGTGCAAAGACTAGATTGGTTTTCATTTAGGGTCGATGAAGCTCCACAAGGATTTGGAGGAGGATGCAAAGGTGGAGGAGGTTTTAGAGGTGGATGGACTAGAGGAAGAGGGACAACTCGATGTTATAATTTTGATGAGTAGGGACATATCACTAAATAATTCCCCTTTTTGAGAAGAATGTGGTGTGACCATTGTAGGAATAACACCCATTCTACCGATCATTTCCCTGAGTTGATCGTGAATTGGGAAGATCATACAAGGTAGAGAGGCACCAAATTGATAAATTTTGAGTCCCGACTAGTCACTGAAGAAAAGGAACCCAATATTAATATTGTTACCCAAGGAGGAACAAGGATTAGTGTCGACGTTGATAACTCAACTCAAAGTAAGATCCACAAGGTAGTACCAGAAGATGTTAAATATTACCCCGTTGTGTAGAAACAATTATTTAAGGCTATTGTAGATATGTTCCGATAGATTTATAATCCTGCAACACCAAGGGTTGAAGAACCAATCCTTGCGCTGCAACCCAACCATGCAAAAAAATTGGTTGCACAGAAGGATTCTCTGGTGAGACCTCAGAAGAATGTTGACTTGTGGCTCCAATTATTTTTAGACATTTTGGATGACAAATGACTCACCAAGGAGTTGTAGAACAAGCTAAAGGGGACAATGGAGGTCGAAGTGAGCTCAGGGGAGTTGATTTTTGTTAATATTCCAGAGAGACATACAAGTAGAATACAGAGGAGGAAGTAGAGATATGGAAGATAATTTAGACTAAATTCCCATATCGACGACTATAAAATCAACCATGTTATACTAGATTTGGGATTTGATGTCAACATACTACCAAAAAAACCTGGGAAACCATGGATAATCCAAATCTTGTTTATTCACCTATTCAATTGCGCATGGCCATTCAGTACTATATCTATCCCGTTAGGAGGATAAAAAACATGGAAGTGGACTTAGATGGCATTAAAACATTTGCAAAATTAGAGGAAATATAAATCATGAAGGGAAAAGACCCATACCCAGATCTATTGGGCATCGACTAGGCTTATGAGAATTTCTCCGTCATATACCTTAAGAAGGAAATCATGACTTTTGAAGCATGTGGTATGAAAGTAACCCAACCATTAGAACCTTACTAAGGCCCTTGATATACATATCCGGTTGAGGATAATATGGAAGAATATTCATTTGGAAATGTGTTGAACCTGCACATAATAGATCTATATAGAAATCACCACACACATTTGTAGAGAGTAATTGAGAAAGAAGAAGCAAGAGAGAAAGAATGGAATAATTCTCATTAACCATAATGAATAATGAATAATTTACACATGATATATTATTTATAAGTCAACCAATGTGCAGTGGAGGTGAATCCAATGCACCATAGTGGTGGTGTAGAGTGATATGGACACACACCAATAGTTATGGGAGTGAACTTCCACCTAGTCTAGTCTCTCGGGTAGTTACGAGAGTGAACTTCCACCTAGGTGAGTTAAATAGTATACCAATATTCAATTAAATGACTAAAATAGAGTGAAGTGAGGACGAGATCATGGAATCATGGGTAATGCGCTAGTTTGGTGATGATCCCAAGGACAATGTGCATTAGGTGGTGATGATCCCAATGTTCCATGGTGACAAAACCAATGCAACATCTAGACTCCACTCAACTAGTCAAACTGGAGTGAAAACTGAAGAGAATATTCTCCTAGAGGAATATTCTCCCTAAAATTTAGGAGACTAGATATAGACTAATAAACATAAGAAAAAACTTAGGAAAAATAAATCCTAGGTGTGTGTGAAGTAACTCTAACACCCCCCCTGAACATCACTATGGTGAAAATAAAGAATGGGTCCTGACAA